>CAAKHG010050760.1:0-14900 GCA_901007715.1 Dactylopterus volitans
CCCCCCCCCCCAAGCCCCCGCCACCCCACGACCCAGGCACCGCCCACCCCGGACCCTGCCCCCACCCACCTCCACCCACCATCACTGTTCTGCTACTCACATGAGAACATGTGCAGGCCAAAGGGAAGACGAGAAGCTTCCATCAGGAGGTCTGCTGCTGCGCAAACATGGCATGACGGGAACATAACACAACACAACACAACACAACACAACACAACATAACATAACATAACATAACATAACACAACACAACACAACACAACACAACACAACACAACACAACACAACACAACACAACACAACACAACACAACACAACACAACACAACACAACACAACACAACATAACATAACATAACATAACATAACACAACATAACACAACATAACACAACATAACACGAAATGAAATGACATCACATGAGATAACGTTACATAGTGTAACGTAATGTAACACAACACAACATAACATAACATAACATAACACGACATGACATGAGATAACGTTACATAGTGTAACGTACGGTACACAACATAACGTGACGTTACATAATGTAACATAACATAATGTACCGTAACCTAACCGGACATCACACAACGTAACATAACATAACCCAACGCAACACAACGTAACTTAACACAATGCAACACGTAGGATGTAACGTAACGTAATGTAATACAACATATAAAATAAGATAACATAGCATAACATAATGCAACATGACAAAACGTAACATAACAAAATGTAACATCACATAGCGTAACGTAACATCACATAACGTAACGTAGCATAACGTTACACAACACAACATAACAGAGGAATTAAAACTCACCTGCTTGGAGGCTTCTGCGATTATCTGGAGCTCAGAGCGGTGAACATCTGCTGATTTTCACACAGAAGAATGAGTTTTACAGCAGTCAGGTCATCGCGGGCCAAAGAACGGAGAGTTGAGGTGCTGAGTGACTCGCATCTGTCGCTCTGGAACAACTTACTAAACTGTGGGGCAGATTCCTGCTGTTTGATTGTTGATGTCGTTAAGAATTATTTCATATTTTGTTCCTCTTTAAATGGTTGTATTGATGAGGGCATAATTCAATTTACACCGGGGCAAATTCAGGGGTTCATGCATTTATTTATTTGTAGATTTTTATGACTCCTGCTGACCGTCATTGATGTCCAAGAACTATTTCATATTTTGTTTCCTCTTTAAATCGTATTTGTTCGTAGATCCCTGCTGACCGTTATTGGTATCACGAAGAATCACTTCATATTTTGTTCCTCTCTAAATAGTTTTATTCATTTATTTGTAGATTTTTATGTGTTTTTCAGGAAAAGTCAGCCGGACCTTCATGAGTGAGAACCTCGTCCCTTCAGTCTCTTCTGGCGTTCTCCTGAGGTCGGTCAGTGAACGTCGCGCCGGTCCGGCTGCTCCGGCTGGTGACGTCACAGCCCAACAGAACCGCCCTCCGGTTCCGAGAAGCTTTGCGCGCGTCCACATCGGCGGAACCCTTCTCAGTCGGCGTCGCTGGAGGCGGCAGCCTCGCCAACTTTTGCTCGGAGTTTTGGTTTCCGTCACTTCAGCATTTTGTTGAGTTTTGCGCTTCTTCTTCTTCTTCTTCTTCTTCTTCTTCTTCTTCTTCTTCTTCTTCTTCTTCTTCTTCGTTTGGTCCGGACCGTCAGCAGGTGGATCGAGGCGGGGGGTCCCGCCCACAGACGCCCACAGACGCCCACAGGCGGCCCCGGACGGCCCCGGGCAGGCGGACCGCTGACCGGCTCCATTTCGCAACGAGGCTCCGGCGCAGGAGCGACTTTTCCCCGCAGCTCGGAGCGTCTGTTGCCCGGGAGGAGGAGGAGGATGAGCGCGGCGGTGGCGGCGGCGGCGGCGGACGGCTGCTTCCTGTCCGCTCTGCAGCCCAACTCGTCGTGCACCGCCTACGTGGTGCCCTCGGGGGGTCCGAGCCCGGACCCGGTGGCGAAAGCCAGGCGGGTCCGGGAGCAGGTCCGAATGCGCCTGGCGGAGAAGAGGTCCACGTCGCTGCCCAGGCTGGACGACTCGCTGCTGCCGGGCCCCGCAGGTGAGCCGCACCGCGCCACCCGGGACCTGCGTGAGAACCCGCTCGTGGTTTCTGTAATGTGCCGGTTCCGCTCCAGAAAGTTTAGAGAGGATTCAGGGTCACCGGCAGGTCAAAGGTCAGCTGCTGCTGCTGATATTTCAGACAAATGCACAAGAGGACACTGGGAAATGTGGTTTTTAACGCATTTAAATGGAAAAACAAGGTGCTTTGTGAAGATTAAAAAAAAAAAAAAAACTGGTCCAGGTCTATGAAAGGGTCTTTGCTGGACCCTGGATGGACCTCGCTTGGTGACATGAAAAACTGACAGGAAGCTGCTCGGTTTGGTTTTCTTGTGGAACCTGAGTGAGGTTCAGCTGATGATGCGGCTTTGGCGGCTTTGGTTCCCCGTTTGACCTCCCGGGACCTCCCGGGACCTCCAGGGACCTCCTGGGACGCAAAACGTAGAAACCCTACGGTCGCCTGAACGCACCGCTGTGTTCTGAGGCCACGCCCACCCTCACAACTGTCTAAAGGAAGAGTGGTTGAAGGCGCGTGGAGGATGGCGGGCCCATGGAGGCGGAGCCAGCGGGCAGCAGCACGGAGGCCGCTTCCTCTGGATGGCGGCGTGTGATATGTGGTGTGTAATGTTGTGTTCGAGGTCCTGAGAGAAAAGTCCAGCCGGCAGAGTGACGCCGCTTCGACGTGAGCGCAATGGCGGCGTCTGCCGTCGCCATGGCAGCGACGCAACACCAGATCGGCTAGGGTTCGGGTTAGCGGCGTGTTTTACGAGCTCCTCCTAAGAGGCGACGGCGCTCTGCTGCCAAGCTCACGGGGCTCCGTCTGAGGCTGTTGCCATGGCAACGTGGCCGGTTTTGTTTGCTCGCAGCCCCTCTGGTTGACCCCGGTGGTTGACCCGGTGGCGGCGCCACCTTGTGGCAGCAGGAAACGAGGGTTTCTCCTGGACTCCTTCCTGGCAGATGAACCATTGAAATCTCCGAAGTCGGATGAGAAACTTTTCCCCGGACTCGCCGTGCTCTTACCACCGAAGAAGAAAGTGTTGCAACTTGATTCCGCGGCGTCGGATTGGTCCTCGTTTCCTCTAAAGGCCTCTAAAGGCTCGTTGTCAGTGAGAGCGGCTGTCCTGTCCAGCGTTTCGCCCGGATTAACGCATATTTGGCGTATGACGCCGACTTGTGAGGCCTGTGAGCTGTTGCCATGGCGATGCATTATTCTGCATGATACAGGAAGCCAGGATGCCTTAACTCCACGTAGCACACAGCGCGTATCGCGCGCGCGGGGGGGTTGTACGCGTTTATGGGCGTGGTTTATGGGGGAACCCTGAGCCCAGATATATGAAATATGATCCAGCCGCGGGTGCGACTAGCCCCGCCCAGCAGGTGGTCCCTCAGGTGTTCCGCCATTTTACAAGTGTCATATTTCAACCGGAGCCTGATGAAACGTGGCAGTTGTCAAAATGGCTGCCCGGTTGGACGCGGTGGTCAGTGTCGGTGTTGCTGGTCAGCGGTGACCCCAGCGGCGCTCCTCCGACTCCACCTCCCCGTTATCAGCTCTGAGCGAAGGTGGGCCGGGTCGCACCGCCGTTACGCCGGAGTAACAGCAAGAGGTGTCATGGCCGCTGCGCTCGTGCTGGACGCCAAACAGCGAATCAGCAAAGAGCAAATCCGTGGCCTTGGTCGCTGGACCTAATCTGAAGGTGAGCTCACCTGAGTGTCAGTGCTGGAGTATCGAGGACCCAAAAATACCGCTGCCCCCGAAAGCAGTAGTGTGGAACTCTGGCAGTGTAATTACACTATTTGCTCTCATGTGATTGGGTGGTTCCAAACAGTGAGGTGGACTCCTCCCATTGGTTTGTTGTACTGAAGTGTGTCTGTAGTCAGCATGACACCCGAATGACACTTGTAGTTTGCCTAAATTACACTTATATGAAACCTGTGATTACACATGTCTTACATGTAATTACACCTGTGTTACGCTCTACTACATGTGAATTACACCTGTGTTACATATGAATTACACCTGTGTTACCCTTTCTTCGTGTGAATTACACCTTTGTTACACCTGTATTACATACACCATGGGAATTACAGCTGTGTAACACCTGTACTTCATGTAATTACGCCTGTTGCACCGTACTACATGTGAATTACAGCTGTGTTACACCTGTACTACATGTAATGACACCTGTAACACGTATTACATGCAAATTACACCTGTACTACATGTGAATTACACTTGTGTTACACGTATATAACATCTATTTTACACTGATTACACCTGTACTACATGTGAATCACAATAGTGTTCCGCCTGTATTACATATGAATTACAGCCGTGTTACACCTGTACTACATGTGAATCACACCCATGTTGCACCTGTGTTACACCTGTATTGCATGTGAATTACACCCGTGTTACATGTGAATTACACATGTGTTACACCCGTATTACATGTGAATTTCACCCTTTTTACATGTGAATTTCACCCTTCTTACATGTGAATTACACCCGTGTTACATGCAGATTTCACCAGTGTTACACCTGTGTGTTAGCCGGTGCCACTGACAGGCGCAGGGTGTAGTTCAGTGCGTGGACGCCTGCGTGAAGCTAGCATTAGCAGGGCCCCCGTCTATCTGCGCATGGCTTGTCTGGATAACAGATAAGGCCGAACTCTGCCCGCTGTCCTCCACCGCATGTTTGTCTCGCGTTTACAGGATTGTTTTCCCCTCCAAACAACGTCACCGTAGCGCCGACTCTCCCTCCGCCAACACATTGACGGATGTAACCCATCAGCTTCCTGCGACCACATCCTGTTTCCATAGAGGCTCATTTCCTCTACAACGCTGCTTCTGAGTTACGGCGGTTCCATGCATACCTTCAGCAGGAACATTTAGCGGCGACTTTGAGGTCATCAGGTCGATATCCAGGAAACAGGTCCAACTTTAATGTGGCCAAAGGCTTGTTAATGTCAGAAGCTGGTGAGGTGACTTCACCGGCCCCCCCATCACCTCCCCTCCCAACCATCCAGCTGGCTGTTGTCAGAGTCTATTTTCGATTGGCTAGCTGCTAACGCTGCTGCTGAGGGTGGAGAAACGAGCGCCAGCCATTGGCCCCTGGCCCATAACACTCAAGTGGCAAATGCCTCACACTGCAGCAAATGCCTTTATCAGGGTCTGTGTCACTGAATTCATGAACATGAAGTTGAACCATAGATATTCGGTAATATAATAACTGTATATCCTTCTTTTCCTTGACATTTGCAGAACTG
Source organism: Dactylopterus volitans (assembly GCA_901007715.1). Classification (NCBI taxonomy): domain Eukaryota; kingdom Metazoa; phylum Chordata; class Actinopteri; order Syngnathiformes; family Dactylopteridae; genus Dactylopterus; species Dactylopterus volitans. The sequence goes on from CAAKHG010050760.1 coordinate 5,340, forward strand.
GCTTCCGTTCATTTCCTCTAAATGAGAATTAAACATAGTTTGAGAAATGACGACAAGCTGCTACGTCTGCATCTGTGGTCCCTTCATCGTCGCAGCGTCCAAAAATGAAGTCAGTTGATGTAAAGTGCAAAATTGATAAGAATGCACGTCTGCCCTGTCCAAGTATGCAGAAGAAGACTGCCTAGCAAATATTGGCATCTGGGTTTGGCAGCCCCCCTTAATGTTTCACATGGTGCCAACAGTTCTGGTTCAGATTTACGACTAGGGGTGTCAACGTTTACAAAAATTACTACACGTGTACACGGGACTTTAAAATAGCGTTTATGAATTTTGACCGCAGTTGTGCTTTATAACCACTAGAGGGCTCCGCCTCTCCATTCATAGACCTCATTCCCATTAATTCAAAGCCGCTCAAGTAGTTAACAGACGAACGTTTATTGATCGCAGCGCTAAGAGGTCACATATCGTCCTCCTGAGTAAGTAAGTCTTGGTAGAGCTTTGACGCCCTCGAGCTAACTGTCGCTCTGCAGGGAACTTCCTAGCCTGGCTCCAGATGTTTCATTAGCTTTAAAAACACGTCGTCTTCAACAGTTGACGCGAGCTGCATGTCGAGGGCCCCATTTCAGCTATTAAGTTGTTGCTAGCTTCACTCGGCGCCTTGTCGCGTTTGTTGGCTGCGTAGTTTTTTATGCTAGGCTGTGAAGCGCTAGCAGCGTTGTCAGCAGCAGTCTCTGCCTGCAGCTTGTTGGGGCGTCTCCATCGCAGGTGCTTTATCCTGCGCTGCTGAAATGAGCCAGCTTGGTCTGACAAAGTGTAAAACTGACCTGTAGCTCCATTTTTTGCTAAAAAATAACCTGCCACACATGTTGCTCCGCCTCTTACTGACCGCCTTCGCCTCCACTGTCAAGTTAAAGTCACGTGATACGCGATACGTTGTTTGTGCAGCGTAACGAGCCCCGTGTATCTATCACGTATGAGGATAACTGCACCCCTGATAACATTTATTGTCAAGTTAATATTATCATCTTTAGCTTTCAGGCAGCATTTACACCCCTTAATACTTTATTGTTGGTGAGAAATGAACCAGGAGGAGGAGAAAAGAACCACATGTCGTGTTATTGATTTTTTTCTAAACGGTTATGATTTTCTGTCCGCGTACATGTGCAGATATCGACACCCCTATTTACGACATCTTGAAAAGAACATTTGAATGCGTATTTGTGCTCCCCACAGAAGAACCTGTGGTTCTTCACTCTCTAACTGCAGAATGTTGGCGCTGCCCGTCCTGTGAGCAGCACATTCATGCTCCCCTTTGACGACCATCTTATTTGGATTTGGGGCGTTTGCTGTTGAGAAACACCTGATTTAACCAATAATGGTTCAAAACGGGAGCTGCACTCATAATCCGGAGAGACTTCCTGCTTCAGCAGTCTCATCCGGGACGACGGGCTTCCCCAGCAACATTCCTGCCCTCGGAATTACCCCCGTAGTGCCTGTTTTAGTGACCGTGTGCTTCCAGCCATTGTTCGTATGTATGCGGACGCTCGGTGCCGGCAAAGCCATTCAGCCAACCTTTTACAAACTATTTTTTTCCAGTGTTGGAGGGGCCCTGGCATCTGGAGCGGGGCGCAGCAACCGCAGTGTTGTTGCCGTCCACGGAAGATTTCATGATTGTACGTGATATTTAGCAGGAGAACCACTTTGCTGAGCTTGTACAGGAAGCGCTATGGAGCTGTTTTGCCACAGCCACGGCAAAGACCCATGACAAAGTCAAAGATGCATTTCCTGCAGAGAATGGATTTATTTGACGCCGGAATTTGCTGAATTTATGTCAAAAAGTGCCCCTAAAAAGCTGTGTTGAGGTTACACATCAACACAAATGTGGCAGCATGACACCAGTCGAGCAAACGTGCCATCACCGACGGGAAGTCTGCCATGTCGAACCGAGCGTGGCGGTTTTTGCTCGTATTTGAACCTCTTCCTCCGAGAGGCCGAATCAGGTCCACTTGAAATTAGCACTGCTCATACAAAAAAGATGTTGAGGATGAAACGTTATCAAAAGCGCATGTGTGATTTGGACGGCGAACCGCTGAAACCCTCACGGTCATGTTGCTGCAGCCATTCACCAGTTCTTTGAAATATGAAATTCTTCGCAATGACTGATGATTGTGCAAAGTCTGATGCCCCATCAAAGACGCCATCCCATTGGGAGAGTGTAAACTGAAAACAGTAATAATCATCATCGTTTTGTGACGTCCATGCGGGCTCGTACCTGCACCGGCGTCCTCGCCTGCCTGCTTAGTGCCACTGCTAAAGCGCCCCCCTGTGTCCGTCCAGCAGGTTGTACCAATGTTTTCCTGATCATTTTGCTCGGTCTTTCCAATTGAGTAAAATTATTTTTTGGTCCACGGTTGGAGAGATGAGGATGAATGTTTGAAGATGTTTTGGGGTTGATGAAGAGGAGAGGTCACCAAGCAGGACCGAGGCGGGGCAGGGTGGGATGCTGAGGCTGAGGGTCCTGGATCGCTCTCCCATGACCTCCAACCAAAACCGTCTGACTGGGGGTGGGGGGGGGACCAGAACATATGGGGGCAGTTATTTGTCATGGTGGGACAGTGTGTGCAGGTGTTGGTGTCAGTGAGGCCCACCGGGGGCATTTTATGGGTGGTGATATGTGTCCTGTGTAGTACTTTGTACTGAATTAGCTGTGTGTTCGCGTTGGATGACGCGGTCAAGGTGTTATTACTAATCATTTGCCAGTCTATATCTGTTTGAAAGTGAAGGTCTGAAGTCCATTTGTCTGTTGGTGGCGAAGTGGTGTTGCCATGATGTGAGAAGAGTTCATGTATCTGGGAAAGTAGTTTCTTAGGTTTGAGTAGATTTATTTTCAGTAGTAAAGGCGGGGTCGGTTTGTGAAAACTGTGGCTTTTTTAAGGTCTCTTTTAGCTGTAGGTGTTGTAATTGAAAGTTTTGGGGTGGGCTGCATGTTTGTTTCAGAAGGTCGAAGGTCATGAGAGAGCCATCACCGGAAAGGTCCCCGAGGCTGGTGATTCCTCCCCGTTTCCGTGTTGCAAAGTTGACTGTTTTCCTGTTCATTTTGGACATTATGCCAGATAAGGGTGGAATTACACGGGGCGAGTTGAAGGTTGAGGATTTCGTTTGCTTTCCACCAGGCAGAGAGAGTAGTGTTTATTGTATTATATTTGAAGCATTTATGGGTTCTCATTGATTTGTCCATGAAGATTGTGTCTTTGCAGATGGTTTGTTCAGTGTCTAACCAGGCTGGATTTGAATTGTTGGTCCAAAGACGAATATACTGCAGCTGATGAGAGAGAAAGTCATGGTAAAAATTTGGGACATCGAGTCCGCCATACTGTTTCGGTTTTTGAAGGGGGGTTAAATTGATCCGGGTTCTTTTTGCTGTCCAATAAAATGTGTTTACTGCCGAGTTCAGAGAGGAAAACCAGCCGAGGGGTGGATTAATATGTTTCATGGCAAGTGGATAGTTGACTTTTGGGAGAATCTTCATTTTAACAGATGCAACACGGCCAATTCGGGATAGCGGGAGTTTATCCCATCGATTGAGCTCGTCTTTGATGTTGTATAGTAGTGGCGTGAAGTTCAATTTGAATATGTCCTCTGGGTTTGTTGAGATATGGATTCCGAGGTTTTTGATGGACTGAGTTGCACGTTTATAGAATAAATCCCCAACCTCAGCATCACAGTCGATGTGGGTAAGAGGCAGGATCTCAGATTTAGTCCAGTTTCCGGAGTGGCCAGGAACCCTGCCAAAACTGTCGATAAGCTTATGGACTGACGGAAGGGAGGTGGAGGGAGCTCTTAAATATAGTAAAACGTCATCTGCATATCAGCTGATTTTGTGGCAATGTGAAACTGTTTGAATACCTGAGATGCTGTTTTTCCGTCTAATGGCCGAGGCCAGTGGTTCGATGAAAGGTACAAGGAGTCGTGGTGATGAAGGGCATCCCTGTCGGGTGCCTCTGTTTAGGGTGAACGATTAAACGGTTGCTGATTCCAGATGCTGAAGGTGAGTTATATAGGATTTTGATCCAGTTGGTGAAATGGGGGCCGAAGCCTAAATGGCCGAGGGAGGTGAAGAGAAAGGGCCACCTTCCCCTGTCAAACGCCTTTTCTGCACCTAAAGTTAATGTATGGCTGAGTATCGGCTCCTGGTGTGTGTTTGGTTCATGTGCAGTTCTGCGATATTGAATAATCTTCTCATGTCCTCTGAGGACTGTCTCCCTTTGATAAATCCAGTTTGGTGTTTAAGTGAAGGAATCACGGATCCTAATCTTACAGCCAGAGCTTTGCTCATGATTTTGATATCTGTGTTTATTCAAGATATTGGACGATGGCGAGAACATTGTGTGGGGTTCTTGTTTGCTTTGAAAATAAGTGTGATCGAGACTGTATTCATGTGATGACGAACTTTACCAGAAATCATGTTAAAAAATAGAGGAGAGATAAGGGACCAAAAGTGGTTATAGAATTCTGCAGGGAAACGTTCTAAACTCGGGGGCTTTTTGGGCATAAGTAGCAATGCTTTTTCCAGTTTGTTTATGGAAAAGTGGCGCGTCTAAATAATCTGCTCGGTCAGTGGATAATTTGGGGCGTGAGACACGCCTGAGAAAAGTGTCGGCTTCTGTGGGTGTGGTGATACACTCCGGGGTGTATAAGTTGGAGGAGTAATTCATTAAACTCCTCCTGAGGGGAGAACTGATTGGCGGGCTGTTGCGTTATGTTCTATGGTGGACACGCAGTGGTCATAATGTTATGGCTGATTTTTATAAATTTGATGACCTGATACTTTTTCCATACATGCTGAATATGTTTTGATTTTTGAATTTTGGCGAGATGGAACCAGACTTCAGGGAATGTCAGCATTCTACGCTACGACCATCTTGATCGGTGCAGCTAATGACAGCCTGTGTTTGTCGCTTTAACGGCCTGTGGTGGTGTCGCTGCGTTGGGGGCGGGGCCTAGTTATGGCCCATATTGTACTCTTATTGTACTGTGCTGGATGTGTATGTACCTTCCCTGACATGTGACCCGGTGATGCTTATGTTCAGGCATGCAGTCCCCCTCACCCCACCCCACACACACACACACACACACACACACACACACACGCCGTCTCCTCCCTTTTTTCCTTCCGTTCTGCTGGACCCGACGATGGTGTGTTGTTTTCTTCAGGCAAAGCAACCCGCTTCCTCTCTGCTCACCGGCATGTACACATTTATGTAAGTGCAGACGTTCGCTGGATGAAGCAGTTTAGAGCTGCACTGTCAGGAAGAAGCTGTTGAAATGATTCATATCATAATGAAAGGTTCCGATGTGGTAATGAGTGACGCTCCAAGCGAAGCCACATATTATCATGTTTAAATGTAATTTCAGGAAAACTGACACAACATAAAGAACACATGACTGCACTCATTGGAGGAGCGAGAAAACGTGGGCTCTTAGATGCACGGCCACGCAGACGAGTCCAAATGTATTCACAGATGTCAAAAATCGATTTTCTGAATGATAACGTGGTGTTGACGGAACCTGGAAGTTGGAAGTTTCGATGGTGTGAACATAACGGAGGTGGCGGGGCGTGAAATGGGGGCGGCGCCCTCTGCAGGAAAAGCTGGCGTATGGAAGCGCTTGAAGGGAAAAAGCGTCTGGACAAAAGACGCAACATGACAAAAACAACTCAGATGTGATGAAACGCCACAAACATGAGGAGGAGGAAGACAAACACCCGCTTGTAGCTGCTGCCGACCCGAGGAGCACCGAGCAGCCGCATCAGAACTAACGCCCGACTCGGGAAGGGGCGGAGCCAATCACAAGCTCTATGGCTGCTTTTACTGGTGAGGACTCACATCCGTGTTCATCGGTTGAGAACCAGGACCTTCGCGAAATGTACCATCGGGAAGATATTTTACTGACACAGCCATCTGACACTCTAGAACGGGACCAGAACCCAAGTCATGGAACCACCAAAGAACGCTGGAGAAGCTGCAACATGAGCTGGAACATGAGCTGGACCCTGAGCTGGAACCTGAGTTGATGGACCTTCACACAGGGAGGAACAAAGATGCATCAAGATGCATCAATAATCGTTTTATCATCGCAGCCTCTGAATCATCATCCAGTCCAATGAGGCGCTCAGAGATTCCCACCTTATTACGCATCAGAAGAACAATCTGAATGATTTCAGAACACTGGGATCTCCCTTTGCTTTATGGGGTTCAAACATAATATAGAATTTGAAAAAATCCTTGCATGCATACTAGAAATTAAAATTGTGTATAGTGGTAGGCAGTATACTCGAGTAATTATATCAGTGTGTTCTTACACGGCTGTTTTTCACGTTGCGTGTCTACATCACCGCGAGCGTGTTCACGTTTACTCCCTTTTTTGAAAAATCGTGCTTTTGTTGATGCCATTTCAGCTATGCTCGATTTTGGTTTCACCTCCAAATTAAACAAAAGTTGTCATGCTAACACGCTGAGTAAACATGCTAAGTAAACATGGTGTGCGTCATCTCACCTGTTTTACCGTGCCTCCCCGGAGGAGAAAAACCAGGAGTTTGAATTTAAGACAGCGGGAGATGTTCCACCACTCATGGAACTGCTGATGGGCTGACAGCAGAAATGCAAGACGTCAAGAGTAGATCACCAACGAGCCGTCAGACCAACTCAGCCCAGCTGTGAGTAGATGCGTGACAGCGGCTCAGAGGGTTAGCCTGTTTGCTAACAGCACCAGTTAATCAGGAACTTTTTGAGCTTCCAGCCACGTCGATACAGAGACAGGCGGCATGATGAGCTCAGGGAGGTTCTGACCCGTTTTCCTGCATATTTTGACCCAGACGTCTTCATTGGAACGTTGCTGACCTTCGTCTGCGGATACATTCAGCTAGTGTGGCCACTGCGTCTTCTTCTTCTATCCCAGGTGTATCCCAGCGCTAATTCTTCTTTGGTTTTGATGGCAGAGTAATGATGCATCGCGCCTCCTACTGCACCGGAATTGTAACTCCAAGCTAAATTTACAGACGGCTCAATTATAATGTGTTTATGAGCGAGGTCCAGCCGCAGAATGTGATGATTCATTCACGCCTGCCCGACACCAGTAAATGAATGTATGGGAAACACTGGTATATTTGGGCGATGAGCGTGGATATTTTGCCTGAAACATAATTAGTAATTGCTCTAGAATTAAGGTCCATATGCATAAGCTTGGTTTCTAGGGGAAGATACGACCTCCAAGTGTCTATTTAGAGGATCATTAAAATAGTGACTTTTACTACAAGCTAATTGTAATAAACCCAGGGGTTTTTATCCTCGCATCAGATTTATTCTAGATTTCACAGAGGATATTTATAGCTTGGAACTGGTTATCGTTGGCACTCGCAGTAGCTGTAGTAGGGCGTTACACCCACCTGATAGAAACACAGGACCAAGTACGAAAAGCGGCTGTGGAAGGTGTTGGCCTGAACACGAGGTGTCGGGTCACAGGCATGAGGTCTTTCTGAGTGCCGAGCCACGTGGTGTCATTCATGACCGTGTCAAGAGTGGCATAGCTTGTTTTTACAAGAGAAGCACTAATATCTGCAAAAAAACTGATCACAAATGGGTTAGGGCTCGATTTTACTGGCTATCAGTGACAATTGATGTGGAATTTGATGGAATATTGAGATATTTGCTGAGCTGATATGTGCTACTGGTCATGAGCCGAGTTGCATTTGAGGTAATTGGCAGGAGGATCCTCTCAGGCCTTTAGCCCCTCCCATTACTCTTTCCAGATGACCGTTTTAAGGCTAATTTCAGTCTATTGTGAAACGCATGGAGGTATAATCACCTGACGGGTTCACGAAGCATGCATGCGCCAGTGTAAACAGGAGGCACAGCGATGGTCGTCTTATTTGCTGGAATCACGACGGAAGAAGCTGGAACTCTCAGTTCAAGTGATGCACGAGTAGGAAGAAGCCATGGGGGCACAAAGGGACCGCAAACTTATACCCGGTCAAGGAGTGAGCGTTACACATTCACCCTAAACTAAAACGGGACCCGCAGCATTTACAGGTGTCTTAGCTTTAGGACCAGTAGGACAGAGTCGTGTGGATGCTGGAGGACCGTTCGCAGTCATTTCAGGGCATGGGTCTGGACTCCAGACCCTGAAATTTCGTGACCTGGCAGGGTTGGAGATTGTTCTTTTATTTGCTCTGGCACAGATCAGATTTTTAAATGAGCTTCAGGAGCAGGGCTGCTCGCCTGAGCCCCTCCTGCTTATGGAGCAAAATAGCGGATGAAAAAGGCCAGCCAGGCAATTCTCTCCCTCCCTTTTTGCCTCTTTCTCCAGGCGGGCTGATAGTGGTGAACCTTGTTACAGGAGGTCTGCAAAATAATTGTAACTGTTTGGCCCAGGTCATGTTGACCTCTGCCATCTAATCACCTCACACCGCTGGACTCTCCTTTGGGTTTTTACACGACTGGGCTGCGAATTCACTTGAATGTTTGCACTTACAAAAGTAGATAGAGATTCCATGCAAGCCCGGCTGAACCATTTAAAAGATGGTCAAGTCATGGATGGAATTAAACTTCCTGAATCTGAATGACAAGAAAACTGAAATCTTCACTTTTGGTAAACCTGAGCTTCTGGGCGGCATCGATGGTGCTCCTGGATAAAAAGTTGTCTTAACAACCGATGCTCCTGGATCTTAGTTCCTCCCTGTGTGATGGTCCATCATCTCCTGGTCCTCCTACAATCACCCTTGTGGTAAAAACCTTGGTGTGATCTTTGACAGAGCTTTTAACTCGCAACAGATCAGTTGTCTACTTTTTTCCAGCTTGGACTTCTTACGAAGGTTAAGGTCTATCTTTCCTTCAAAGAGTTTGAGAGGGTCGTCCATATGTTAATTATGTCTCCTTTGGATTACTGCATTTCCCTCTTTTATGGTTTAGTTTGGGGTGACATTCTAAATTTTTACTGCTACCTATATTTGCCTTTATCTATTGTGTTTCCATTGTGTCTCTCTTGTTGTGTTTTTTATTTATTTACTTATTGATCAAAATTGTTTTTTAGCTAATCTTAGGGCGTGTTCACACCAGGAAAGCCCTCTAGTTCTTTGGTCCGGACCAAAACACAATGTTTTCTTTTCTTTTTTGGTTTGGTGCGGTTCCTTTTCACATTCGAATTTTCACAAGAGTCCCAGAATTTTTCAACACACCCACATGTGTGCAAAGATCCTTCAATCATTGGACAAAACAATCTGGAGGCGGGGCAACGTGATAAAGAAGAAAGTAAACAATCATGGGGATCCGTTTCATACAGTTACAAACGTTTGCAGAAAGTTTGGAGCATTCAGAGTTTTTTTCCGCCTTCACGTGACATTGATCTGCGGCGCGGTGGAACTCCTCCTCCGTCGTCCCAGTGCTGGACGGGTTAAACGCTTCGGCATTTTCACGCGTGTTTTCCAGCGTTCTTTCTATGTCGCCGTCCGCCCAAATACCAGACAGACGTTCCATCTCTTTGCTCCACGTTGAGCCGCGACTCATT
>CAAKHG010050762.1:7190-18829 GCA_901007715.1 Dactylopterus volitans
ATCTCTGAATTTGAATAATAACCTGCTTTTTCTGCATTTTGCACTAAGGAGTTTCAGGGTTGTACTTCGAAAGAGAAAAAAGCAAAGTCCAAGAACAACAACTCTACATGTTCTCTCTCTCTTTCTCTTTCTCTCTCTCCCACAAACACACACACACACACACACACACACACACACACACACACACACACACACACACACACACAGACAGACAGAAAGGTCACCAGGCTGTGAAAAGAAGCCAAAATACACTTAACTAATCTGCTTGATCTAGCAATTTATTGACGATGAAAACTTCAAACGGGCTGAAACTTTAGCTGCTTGCATCTCCTAAAGCATGGCCAATGCAATTTCCACCGGCAGGGCGGGGGGTGGGAAGGGTGGATGAACCAGTGGATGAAGCTTTATTGGTCGCATTTGCCTCGGCGTAGAACTAATTTGATGACAACCCATGGTTTTGGAAAGACGAGACACATTCTTTTAACCCCCCAACTGCCTTGTTTATTAGCCAGCCTCTCTGTGACAGAACCATTCATTCACTGCCCCGCACTACCCTGTCTCTCTCTCTCTCTCTGTTTCCTCTCTCTCCTTGTGCACCGATCCTGGTTCCCTCTCACACACCAACCAACCCAAACATGTTATATTACCGGCGGGGAATTTATATCGCTTTCAGAGTGAAAAAGCAACTACGCCTCAGTCTGGGAGCCGGGCGCCATCGCTCATGTGCGGAGGCTGCTCTTTATGGTTGCACAGTAGTGAGGCCCCCTGTGCACGCTGAGCTCAGAATGCCCTCAAAGCCGCGACACACGGGGAATTACAACAGGGCGGCCTTATCACACATCATCTGCTCACATGTGGAGTAAATACCTCTTTATCGAGCTGCCCCGAAGGTTCATGAACAAACAGAAGAGTGGAATGAGGATTCAGCGAATGAAAGCAGCAGGACATTTGTCTCAGTTAAGCAATTTCTTCATTCTTTACAGTGCAAGCATCTATCATAGTTATCAGCCTGTTGTTAGGTATCACTACAACTAGTTGCCATCCATTTTTAGAGAATGATGAGAAGAAAACTCAAAAAGAGGGTTAGCAAGAGCCACATTAAGAATTTCACTCTCAGCAGGACCTTATAGTCCCTCCCCAGAAGCACCATCTCTCCAAGGTCACTCTGACGACCAGGAATGTGACCCACCGCGGATCTTCTAGGGCTCCTACGAGCTCCACATAGCGCTGAGGTTAGACGCCCATGAGTCCAGCTGGGCTTTACTAGCAGCTCTTCCTCCAGCAGCTCTGTAGGCCTATCAAGTTTCCCTGATTTTGGGTCAGTGAAGCACTCCTGGTTCCACTTAGAGCCCTGTTTCATTATTTCAGATTTATCACTGCCATGTTTGCCAGTTGCTATGTTTTCATTACGTACGTCCTTGAGTGTAACTCATAGCATCTAATAATGAACAAACCAAGACATTTTAAAAGACTCCAAGTTGGAGTAGTTCCCAGGCTGGGGGGACTGTCAGGGGGCTGCCGGGCAAAGTGTTGCCCAAAGGAAAGAGAGGCCAGTCCCAGTGGAGTGAACATTACTGGATATCTATCATGGCTTGAGGGTCTGGCCCGACAGCGACCCTCCGTCCAGCAAGGCTGGGCAGACCAAGTCCCAGAGGAGGGCACACTGGCCAGAGAAGTGTCATGGTTGCTTTCCAAATCCTTTCTTCTTCTCTTCCCTTGTACTGTTTTCCTTACTGACACAAAACACCTTCACTGTATCATTATTCAATCTGCAGCTGATTTGCAAACAACGATGACCTATTGATGAATGCAATGATTGAGGTCACACATATATCTACACTGGTTATGACATAGATAAACATCAGCGACAGAGAAAAAAAATGAGCTCTAAATCGCAGCAGCCAGTACATTGTCACAGCACCTAGAACTTTGCATCTAATCTCCCAGGGGCCTCTAGGGGCCATTTAACTGCTTGTGGCGGAAGCTCTCCAGTGGGGGTGAGGGGACAGGAGACTTGGAACTGGGAGGGAGCAAGGAGGGGAAGAAAGCTGGGATTCATCCTCCATTACCATAATAGAATTACCACGGCGAACAAAGCAGGCATTAGTGCACCCACGGTGGCATTTGGAGAAGATCCATCTCTCTTTCCTCTGCGGGTCGGCCCTTGATGCTTAAAGAAAATCTACCCTTTGTTCCCCCTTTCATGAGCCTTGCCAGATTGTAACAAGGGGCTCAACGGACACACATGCACACTGACCTGCACCAACACACATGCATGCCTCCTGCACATGCTTGTGTGTGTGACATGCACACTTGCTGCTGGCCGGTGCTTCAGCATTCAGCAGGCAGCTTGATCTGCCCATCAGAGGGGATTACATCTACATAGCTTCAACAAAACACTGTCAGCACCCCACCCCTCGCTCGTCAACCCTTCCCTCCTCTTCTGTCATCCTGCTTTTCTCTTCACTGTCTCCTCATCACTTTAACCTTTCAATCCTTCACCTCTTCTCCTCCTCCTCCTCTGTCCAGTCTGATGTAACACCTTCCCAGCATTCCTCCCAGCTGTGTTGCATCAAATAGAACTCAAAGAGATCAATCAAAAGCGTCAGCGGATGGCGACCTCCAAATATTTATCACAAGTATGATCCTCGCATACCTGAGAGGAGCTTTCCTTTCACAGTGAGTGGTGTCCATAAGGAATTGCAACTACACTGATTCCCAGATCAGGCAGCATGCAGTAGTGCTGGTGTCAGATTGTCTCTGTGATAGGGGGAACATGGCGCCACCATGCACAAACAAGCTGTTATAAAACGGACCTGCAACCTCTGGCTGGCTCTCGAGCTGCGCAACCTACTAACATGCAGCTCAGGCACTGAGGAAACACACAACACACACACTGGAACTTTCTGCAGCCTAGTTTAGTGTCCTGTTGAAATAAAATCACATGTGGATCTGACCACACTGATAAACAAATTCAAATCTGAGAAATACATACACTGCATTTTATCAAAAATGGGGACACTGTAAACCGCAGGTATTGGGAATCATTAAATCAACTATTTTCAGTGTTTTAATTTACAGAATATTTTCAAATTTCTAAGCGTACATGGTTGGGGAAAGAACGTTTGGTGCAAGAGGCAAGAACACACCGCCACAACTTCATGCATGTTTAGGTCAGACCTCTGCTGCCCTCTAGTGGATCTAAAAAAAAAAGAAGAAAAAAAACAATTCGGTTTTACATTTGTGCTGAAGCACAGTTGCTGTTACTGTTTAGTGTTTAGTGTTTACCCAAACCCTAACCCTCCCGAGATCAAGGGAGACTGTTATTTCAACTCGGCAGCGACTCAAACATTTCCAGTTTTCATTCTCTCTAAAATGAATGAAAATATTATTTAAACACTATAAGATGACTTCTAGATGAATCTGGGATGGAATAGTGTGTTATTGTGTTGATTATGCTGAGAGCTATATAACTCCATTGTGACGTTTTTTTTTTAATATGGAACCCGAATATGTTGTAATTATTAGGACACTTGGGTGAGCTGACAAAGCTCATTTCTTTTCTTTTCTTTTTTTTTTTTTATATCTGTCTCACCAAACCCCTACTTTTTTATGTATTTCTTAAACTTTTGACATCATAAAATGTTCAGGTTGACCCCAGCTGAGCAAACCCTCAGGTATTTGACTATAAGAGTTCATATAAAGAGGATCAATGCTTTATGTGACAGGTTTGTTTCAGCTCCCTGTGGAGAGCCAGAGATGTAGCTGTCAAGCTTCTGTCTGTCCTAGAGACATTTACCTTTTTAATATTAACTTGGTAAATCAATCATTTTCGATTTGTGATTTTGACAATTGACTTGTTTTTTAGCCGTTGGTTTTGAGTCAGCGCTCAAATCCTAAAGTCTTGGCAATGAGTAAGATTGAATACAGATGTCCTTCTGCCCGTCACTAATAACTGGAAACATTAATGCTGACAGTGCATTGTTTTGGTGGTTTGTGTGCAAACCTTGAATAAACTATATGTTTTCTTGCAAACAAGTGAGACATCAACCAACTGGTGACTTGGAAGAACTTCAAAAAACATAGCGAGTAAATTTGCTTGATGAGGATACAATATTTGTTTCATATTTTGTCACTGGAGCTGATACTTGTGATTCCACGTTTTGTTTCTAGCTACCTATATTGTGGAGTTTATGTTTACATCCATATAAGCTGGCTTATACATATATTCACTTATTTGGCAGGCATGCATGCATTTTTCAGTTTTTTGTTGATAACTTTTCCAAGTTGTTGATAGACTCTCTGTCTCTATGGTGGTGTCCTGCATCATGGGACACTGATTGTCCGCCAGTGCTGTAAATTGAATGGCTCAAGTCTCCATTGTAACTCTTCTAAATACACTTGATATTGCATTCCTCCAGTTTGAACGTACTATATCAAGGCCTGGCTCAGTATACAGCTGGGACATGCTGTTTATCTCACATGAACACAGTCGGGAATCACACCCACGAGTCAAACCATAGATATGCCTCAACTGTGATTGTTTGCCATTTCAACTGAACTGCACAGCAGATGTTTTTCCATTGAAAACCTTGGGAAAAAGGCCGGGCCTGGACCTGCTTCCCTCTTGGCGGCGCAGCACGTGCTAATCCCCTGGAGTGAAGGCCTGCACGGGCCGCGGCAAAACCGCCCACCACCTCTCCGGAGTCTCAAGCAGCCAGTACAGCCTTACTCTCACACACTGTCTCAGTGTGTCCGGCTGGACTACATGGAGAGGAAACACACGAACTCTGCTTGACTAGAAATAAAAACACATCAGGGTAGTCTCTCTGCACTCACAGGAAAGAGGCCGGGGTGAACTGGGATCACTCTGTGCATTCATATACCCGAGCACATTTTAATGGATACACAAGCACAACTTCAGATAAACACACACTGGTGCACATATGCGCAGCCATCAGCACAGGAAACAGGTCCGCTACAGGTATCCTTTACATCCTCTCCCGGCTCCCACTGTCCACCAATGAAAGGGAATACGCCAGTTTGAGTGAATGTACAGGAGCTTATAAGCACCCATTTCCTTTATAATCATCCCTGCTTTCCCCTACTCTCATCTCACAGAGGACAGCGGCAATTAGTCTGGGCAGGGGGGTGCTCAGTGTAGCCGGGGCATCTGTGGTATGCTCTATTACCTCATGGCCAGCCACTGAAAAACACACACACACACACACACACACACACACACACACACACACACACACACACACGCACACACACACACGCTCACACACCCCTCCCACCCTGCCGCGTTGCGTCATCACCTAAACAAAGTCGCTTACGTGTTTTAAAGGATCGGCCCTGTGTGTCCCCCCACCCCCTCGTCCTCGTCCTCGTCTTCGGCGTCGTCATGGAAACAAACAACGTCGGTTCACGTTGTTGAAAAAAGTTCAGCCAGTTTTTTTGTTTTTGTTTATTTATTCTGTTTTGTTTTTTTTTCTTCCCCCTCGACCACCAGAAGTTCACGTGTGTCGTTCACAAAGAGGCGCTTTCAGACAGCAGGGCAGAGCCAAGATGGCGTCCGCGCGTCGGCGTGACGACGGCAAGGCGCGAGGCATTTTGGCCGCACACACACGCGCGCACACACGCATTATCTTAGTCGAAAAAAATTTAAGGTTTTTAGTCATGTTTCATAATCATTTGGACAGACGCTCGAATTTTTGCACTCCCCTCCATCTGGAAACGAGGCGAGGCCGAGGGTTTTAATTCGGTGACCGTCAGTAACTGTAAACCACAGCAGCCGTTTTTATGATTTTAATAAACAAAAGTTTTCAGTTTCAAGCGTCCAAATACTTATGGCCCCAAAACCGGGCAGCTCCCAACGCGGCGCCTCAACTCCGGCGGCAGATGAGCCGCTGATGACGAAAATAAAACCTCAGCAGAGGAGTTCAGCGACGCACTCCACACACACACAACACACACACACTCCACACACACACGCGCGCGCGCGCGTACACACACACATTCGGCACATCACGCATATGAACTCATATCGCACAAACAAGGCGGAGTGCAAGAAACAGACGGAGAGAGAGCGGGAGAGCAAATGATGAAGTTGGTCTGGAGCATCAAACAATAAACAGTCCATTAAAGTGTGTGGGTGGAGGGGTTTGGTGGGGGTGGGAGGGGCTGGGAGTGAGGTGTAAGAGAGGGGAGGGGGGAGCGTGGGGGGGCGATATCGAGGAGGGGCCCAGAGGAATGATGGGAGTTTATTTAAAGCATGGTGACCCCGCGGCCGGAGGCAGGGATGAATAAAACTTTAATGGCTCATAAAACACAGCGACCCCTTCCCCAATCCTGCTGCTTTTTTTTCCTTTTTTTTTTTTCTCCCCTTTCTCGGCCTGGGCCAATCGGATCGCTCGGATCTCCAAACACAAAGTGGGAGGGAGAGATTGTGAGAGTGTGAGAGAGAGAGAGAGAGAGAGAGAGAGGAAAGTTAAGGGAAAAGTTGGGAAATATCGGCCTTGAAAGTTCAGTGACATCAGTCGGAAAAAAAGGACGAATCAGTCAGACCGATTTCCATGATATTGATCGAAAATATCGAGGAAATATCGACACTGAAACGTTCACCGACAATGATTTTTTATTTGTTTTCCACAACATCAACTCCGATGATGGAAAAAAAACACAGCAGAGAAATCATCACGAAGCTCTTTTGTTGTTTTATTTTGTTTTTTAGCGGCATGTAAAATATTGCGTTCTTATGAATTGAAAAAAAAATCATAAACGAGACCACGATGCTCCCTCGGACTCATTCACCCCAGAATTTCGCATCTGTGGAATAATCCGGTTCGTCCCCGCGTTTATGCTACGCTACATTATTGTCTCACCGCCTCACCGAGCCAAGCCACGCCCTTCTGGGAGAAGCCCCGCCTCCAAGAAGGCCGCGGGGGCACGCTCATCCACCAACAGTCAACTGGAAACGACACAACATCTCGTTCTAGATGAGAGAGAAACACATTTTATTTTACTCTTTTTCCCCTCATTTTGCTGCTTCAAAATAAGAGCGTTTACCTTTATTGTGATGAATTTATACGAAATGAAATTTGATGGTGATTGAAAGCGACAAAGGTGCACTGATGCTGCCATGACAACAAGCTCCGCCTCCAGAAAAGGCCGCGGGGCCAACTGGCGTCAACCCAACAAATCGTGCTCAAAAATTTTTTTTGGCTTCATTTTGCTCCTTCAAAATAAGAGCGTCAACCTTTACTGTGATGAATTCACAGAAAATAAAAGTCGTTATTCGACGTTTTACTGCCACTCGTTTGCTCACGGCGATCGAGATCATAACATCAGTTAAAAAAAAAATGTAAAAGGACTTTTTTTTGGGCCTCATTTTCCTGCTTCAAAATAAGAGTTTTTACCTTTATTTATCTGAAGTAAAAGTTGATGGTGATTGACCTTGCTGCCATGACAACAAGCTCCGCCTCCAGAAAGGCGAGATCATAACATCAGTTCCAAAAAGGAACTTTTTAAAGAAAAATTTGGCCTCATTTTGCTGCTTCAAAATAAGAGCACTTGCCTTTAGCGCAACGTTTTCATCAGAATTGAAAAAGTCGTCATCCGCCATTTCATCGCCGCTCGCTCGAAAGCGCCTCGTCGATTGAAAGACACAAAGATGGGCTGATGCCGCCATGGCGACGGGGAAGATCGGACTCCCGCGGCACGGAATTAACGGATGAAAGCCGCTAGCAAAAGGATTTTTATTCCCGATCAAAAAAAAAAAAACGTAGGCAAAAATGTGCTTCCAGGGGGTCGTCTCCCGTCTTTCCCCGGGTCGCGTTGATTCTAATCCCGCTTCAGATATCCCAGATTATAGTTTGTGTTGAGACCAGGAGGTCCAACTTCATCTCTGCTGTGAAGAGTCATGACATCATGACGAGGCCCCGCCCACCCCTCCACTTCTCTCGACCTGGCGGGGGTCATCCTGAGGTCACCAGACTGTAAATACGCGCCGCCGGACCGTAAATCAGAGCCAACAAGCCCAGCCTCCGCGACAACATGAGCCCGGCTCGATTCGCCGGCCGGATTAAGTTTCAACGCCGGGGATCAGAGCGGCACAACCGGCGTCGCGTTTCACCGCCACTGACGCTGCCGCTGCCGCTGCCGCCGCCGCCGCCGCCGCCGCCGCCGCCGCCGCTTGTCCGTGGAAACCTTCAAAGCCTTGTTAACGCTGAGACGCCCGAGTGATTGGACCCGACAGGCTTCCATAGAAATGGCCCGTATTAGAATCAATGCGTTTTTATGTGCCATTTCTTTCATTTCTGTCAAGAATCACCGTTTATGTAAAGTTTGGGGGCATGTTGAAACATTTGGAAAAATAATAACTGAACACTAGGAAGACAAAAACGTAAATTATTATTCTTAAAAATGGCACAGAGACGCATCGATTCTATTCGCTGGGGTAGTCCTATAAAAAACTAAAATTTCTTAAAAAGTATAAAAGGTGAATTAAAATTTTAAATGGCATCATATAAAAAAATGTAGTATGAAATGACAACTTTTCATGACAGACATTTGTCATTTTTGACCCACTTATGCATCTAAGGGTTTAAGTTGGACCTTCAAGTCAGATCCCTTAAGTCCTGGAGGTTGTGAGGTGGAGCCTCCATGGATCTGGACTTGTTGGTCCAGCTCATCCCACAGACGCTGGATCGGATTGAGATCTGGGGAACCTGGAGGCCGAGTCAACACCTTGAACTGGTTGTTGTGTTCCTCAAATGTTCCTGAAGCATTGTTGCTTTGTGGCAGGGAGCATTATCCTGCTGGAAGAGGCCACTGCCATCAGGGAATACCGTTTCCATGGAAGGGGGGACATGGTCTGCTACAATGCTTAGGTAGCTGCTACGTGTCAGAGGAACATCCACATGGATGGCAGGACCCAAGGTTCCCCAGCAGAACATTGCCCAAAGCATCACACTGCCTCAGCCGGCTCGCCTTCTTCCCATAATGCATCCTGGTGCCATGAGTTCCCCAGGTAAGCAACACACACACACTCGGCCAATAACATGATGGAGAAGAGAACCTGATCCATCAGACCAGGCCACCTTCTCCCGTTGCTGCGTGGTCCAGTTCTGGTGCTCCCGTGTCCATTGTTGGTGCTTCCAGCAGTGGGCAGGGGTCAGCATGGGCACCCTGACTGGTCCCACACACAACAAACCACCATGACTGTGTGTTCTGACTCCTTTCTATCAGAACCAGCAGCAACTGTTTCAGCAGTCTGAGCTCCAGTAGCTGGTCTGTTGGATCGGACCACACGGGCCAGCCTTCACTCCCCACCTGCATCAGTGAGCCTTGGCCTCCATGACCCCTGTCGCCAGTTCACCTCTTTGCCTTCCTTGGACCACTTTTGATAGGTCCTGACCACTGCAGACCAGGAACCCCCCACAAGAGCTGCAGTTCTGGAGATGTTCTGACCCGGTCGTCTAAACATCACAGTTTGATCCAAAAAGTCGCTAAAATCGTCACGTGCGGCGGTTTTCTCTGCTTCTAACACATCAACTTTGAGGACAAAATGTTCACCTGCTGCCTAATACATCCCGCCCACTGACGGGTGCCATGGCAACCAGATAATCAGTGTGATTCACTCCACCTGTCAGTGGTCGTAATGTTATGGCTAATTGATGCATGAGACTCTGGGAAGCTGTCTCAGTTGCTCTGCTGTTGTCTTCCTATACATCAGTTTCAGCCGTTGCCATAGCAACCCCAATCAATCGAAGCATCAACATCAAAATGATTCTTTTATACCTTAAAAAAAAAAAAAAAATCCTTTAAAGCGGAAGAATGAAAAAGCAGATCGACGCCGTTGCTGCCGTATCAATGTCGACACACACATACACGCACACACACGCTGAATATGATTTTTTTTTTTTTTTTTTTTTTTTGGGAAAGTCCTGGAGTGAGGGTCCATTCCGGAGCCTGTCATTAATGCCAGGTGTCGGCCCAGGCGAGGAAAACCGTTAAGTTTTAAACACGGCTGTAAACTCTCGACTCTCATTCTCACGCTTTTCAAAGACTTTTTTTTTTTTTTTCCCGGCGGCGGGAGGCTCCTCTCGGTCCCCCCCCCGCTCGGCTCCTCTCGGTCCCCCCCCGCTCGGCTCCTCTCGGCCCCCCCCCGCTCGGCTCCTCTCGGTCCCCCCCCCCGCTCGGCTCCTCTCGGTCCCCCCCCCCGCTCGGCTCCGGGGCATCTCGTGGTCTTGGCCTCCTCCGTTAAACTTGCAGAAATATGAAATATGAGGTGATCCTCCGCACAATCAGGCAGACTCGGGATTCTTTTATTTTTGTATTTGTGGTATTCGCGGGAATCAGCGAGTCATTTGTCGATCTCAGCTCACAAACATAAGGCATGTTTTGTTTTTTTTTGTTTTTTTAAAAACCTATTAATAAATCTATGAAGTAAACTGCGGTCAAACGGCTCTTTTTAATTTAATTCCTTATACAATTTGGTCGAGAAGGTCAAGGAATATTTTCTGGGTAAAGTGGCCCAAAACGCCATCACAACTTATTTGTGTTTCTTAAAGTGACAGGTTTGTTTTTGTTATGTTTTGTTGTTTTGGTTACAAATAAAAAACCCCAACAAAACCACATTAAGTGTTATATATTTCATGACTATTTCGACCCCTTTATGTTACAGCTCCCATGCGACCCTGTGAGGAAATACTAGCTAAAAAAAAAAATTATACTTAATATGGACTATAATGCTGTTTATGTCAGCCCAGCATTAGGGTGACCAAAATATTAGGGACACCTCTCAGCATATAACCGAGGACACTTCAACAGTCTCACGAATCACAGACCCATTAATAATCATTAAAATCTGCATTATCTTTCGTGGTTTTAATGTTACAGCTGATCGGCGTACAGCTCCGAATAAAAGGGGTCGATAATGTGTAATGATTCAAAATATAGTAGACACTTAATTTGATATTATCTTTTTCTTTTTTTTTTAATCCTCAGACATCGCTTCAATTTACTACCATCTTAAGTCATTAGAGGACAAGAACACTTCCAAAATATGTTTGGTCAGTTTTTTTTCGACATAAATCTCTTAAACAACTTCAGCCCGGCTCAGAACTACCAAACATTCAATAATTTTGAGGATTTTTACCCTTTAAATGCCAGTTTTATTACTCGATGCCACTGTTGTTATTTATGTATTTAAAAAAAAAAAAAGCACACAAAAGATTAGCTATTTTCCAGATAATTTTTTTTCATACCAGGCTTGGATAAGTGAAGGATTGGCCAAAATGTTGACTTTGATGCACTATTATTTTTCGTGAAGCATCAGATTTAAAATTTACGGCCCTCAAATGCATTAGAGGACAAAAAATGTCCCATTAAAACCACATTCAAAAAAAAAACAAAAAAAACTCACAGCCATTACAAAATAGAATCCTGCATTCTGTGACGTTCGAGGTTTCATCTTTTAGGGAAAAGTAGCAAAATTTATCATTTTTACTGTTCATCACTAAAATCAGCCCTTTGCCCCATACAGGCCGACGCGTGAAATGCTCGGAAAGTGTGTGTGTGGGTGTGTGTGTGTCTGTGTTGCACATCAAGGTTGAATGTGTTATTCAGGAGAC
>CAAKHG010050763.1:0-20682 GCA_901007715.1 Dactylopterus volitans
CTGGTCAAGTGATATTTAGTATAATGCTACACATCGGTGACACACATACATGTGAGACCACCTACTCATAAACATGATTAATTGATGGTGTTTTTGTTTTATTCATAATTCATATCTGCAGTTTTTAGTTAGTCCATTCTGGGCAACTGTAAAACACAGTGCTAATAAAAGGTCTCTGTTAAAGGAAGCCATACAAAATCAGTTTCATTATTAATCTGATTATTTTCTGCATTTGTAGTCACCAAGAAAGTAAACTTGCAGTCTGTCACTACAAAGATGAGGAGACTTCCTATATACAGATGTGAATTGTGTTGATGCACAGATGAGGAGAGTTTACATACAGACAAGGAATTCCGATAACAAGACATGGAGACTGTTTACATACAGATGATATTTGTACATATGGAGAGTGCTGATACACAGATGAGAGTGTTAATGAATACATGAGAGTGTTGATGAATAGATGAGGAGAGTGGTATTGGTGAGCAGTGTCTATGTACAGATGAGGAGAGTATCGATGACGATTAAGATGGTGGTGGGCTGGGGCACCTCTCAGTGTGGATGGCTCCCATAGGTGGTGTTTCCTCACTTGGATCCTCAGTGCCCTGCCATGTGCTACTACCAGTCAATGTGCGTGTGTGTGTGTGCGTGTGTGTGTGTGTGTGTGTGTGTGTGTGTGAGTCTGTCTGTTTGTGGGCGGGTGCGTGTATACCTGTATGTCTTTAAGTGGGTTGGGAGGGGCGGGTTTTTCAACACTTTATTGTACTTTCGTCAACCATTTTATTCTTGTGAAGCACTTTCTGTTGCATTTTATTTGTATGAGAGGTGCTGTATAAATAAAGTTTGATTTGATTTGATTTGATGATGGCAGCGAGATTTCATCCCAATAGCTCTCTGAGCTATGCTGTGAAATCGCTAGGCAGTTCACATGACTTCCAGCAAACCAGTAAATATATAACAGACATCAGATGTCACTAGCATGCCTACTGTAGACTCTTGATGTTCTACACTATCCACCTACATTTAGTATAATATATTACACATACACCAACAGACATGGATCGCAAAATCACTGATATAAAACACAAATTAAGTAATCTATCTGGCTGTAATATATATAAAAAGTTTTTATATCAACTGAGATGACATGATCCTCAAATGAACTGAGTGTGTAGTACAGTGTCTCTAGTTAAACATTTTTTATGAGGATATAAGTCTTGGTAGAGAGATGACTAATGTGTTCGCATGCTCAGGGCCCAGGAGGACCACCAGGGATGCAAGGATCTCCAGGGTTTCCAGGTGAGGGTCTCCCAGGTCCCAAGGTAAGTTCATGACAATCTGGTTCACAACATCACGCATATATCTTTATTTTAATCAGAATCATTTGAGTTATGGTTGTAGATCCTTGTAACATTTCTTGTCGTCTTAACTCTCTTGGTGTCTTTCAGGGTGACAGAGGGTATGAGGGTCCAAAAGGCAGCCGTGGGATGCCAGGGGTCGGCTACAAAGGTGATAAGGTATGGTTAAGTTTTGAATAGACACACAGATCTGAAAACCTGCAACGCTGTAAAGAATGACTTGTCTGACCTCTGCTGTTTGACCCTCAGGGAAACACGGGAGCTCCTGGGCTGCCGGGGCTTGTAGGGTTTCCAGGGGCAGGCATCCAAGGAGAAAAGGCAAGGCCAAAGAACATGCGTGTGGAATTTCCTTCCACAGAGTATCTTTTCCTTTTTTTTTTTTTTAACCCTGTTCTTCTTTATTATTTTAGGGGGACCAAGGACCACATGGGCCCTCTGGTCCAAGAGGACCTCCTGGGCTGGGAATGGTTGGGCCAATGGTTGGTAGTATCCGTAGAATGGTTGTTTTTACCTTAATACATTCAATGGAAACATTTAACTATTTATTTTTTTTCTGCTCCAATACAAGAAAATCAAGTGTTTGCTTCCAAGATATATGTTGTTTTTTTTAAAAATTATACTTTAATATTCCCACATGGGAAATGAGGTCTCTGCATTTTACCCATCCATTAGTGCACACGCACAACATGCATAGTAGAGCAGTGGGCTGCCATCATTACAACACCCAGAGAGCATTTGTGGAGTTAGGTTCCTTGCTCAAGGGCACTTCAGCTGTGTTGAGGGTGGGGGAAGCGCTGTCCTTCACGCCCACCACCCGCCAAAGTTTGAGCCGGCAACCTTTCGGGACCAAGCAAGCTTCTCAAATTTGCTGCCAAAATTCACTCTAAAGCAGTTGATGGAAATGTTGTTAATGAAAACCACTATAAATCTGACAACCTTAATACATAGTGTCCTTGTTTTTCCTGACACCAACAGAAGACTAAAAACTAAAAACATTACTGGCATATTTCAGTTTGTCCGTTATTTATGTTACTAGGGTGACCAGGGTTTTCCAGGGGAGCCTGGGCCTCAGGGAGAGAGGGGTGTAGGTGAACCAGGACCCAAAGTAAGTCAAACAATTTCCTCGTGATTAAATCACATTTGTCATGATGAACACAGATGTTTAAGATTATGCAATGTATGTATGGATGTCCAGGGTGAACCAGGGCCTGATGGGCCTCCTGGGATACCAGGAATTCCTGGGGAGGATGGAGCTATTGGGTCTAAGGTCAGTGATTGAGTGAATATTAATGGTCACTTTTCATAATGGTAAAATGTTTAACCTGGTTTTAATGGAATTAATTAGCATACAACCTGTTATCATGTCACTTTCTATACATTTAAATAGATAGTGTTAAACCCCCTGTAGAACTGTCTCTTTCTGGAATAGTGAAACAGTACTATTCACCAGCAGGAAGGAACATAAGATAATCACCTGCATGATGACAACCTGGCAGCATTTTAAGGAAGTACCACATTATTATTGATTTTTAATGTGAATAATGACACAGAGGCCGAAAATCCTACTTGAGTTGCTATTGAGATTTGGCTTCCCCCTCACAATGTTTCATAAATACACCTTTGATCATAGAGCATTGTCAACTCAAAGCTGTTTGCTTCATCCTTATTTGTGGCCTGAAGCAAATTCAGGACTTGATGCTATTAACACTGTTTCATCTGTTGGGTAACATAGGGAGAGATGGGGCCACCGGGTCCACGAGGCCAAGTGGGTGCACAGGGGAAAGGGATCGCTGGGGAAAAGGTGAAGCGTAATAATCTGTAGCACTATTCAGCTAGATGTTTGTGTTCAGCTGTATTTATCTTACACAGCAAAGCGTTACAGCAGCAGAGTTGTTAAGCTGTATGACATTATGCTTTTCCTCACAGGGAGATCGAGGTGACCGTGGACCACGGGGACTCTCAGGGTCTCCAGGCCCAGTTGGACCTGCTGGAGCAAAGGTATGTTAAAGATGATTATTTTAATGTGCACCTATCAAAACAAGGTTATTCAAAGGGTATGCTCCTCTGTGAGAATTTTTTTAAAAATATGTCAAAGGTATCACAAAGGTATCACATGATCATACTCCCCCTGACAACTGTGATATGACGTCAGAAAAACTAGGATCTTAACGAATATGAATATTATATGAATATTAACGAAGAAGTATTACACCTATATCACAGTAATGCAGTATAGTAATGTCACTGGACGCAGACCATGGGGAAATCCTGATCAATGGCAAAGGTTACACAGGATAAAGTGCACTGTGTAACCAGCACATAAACAGACTGTGGACTGATAGAGATGACCAAAGTTACTGTATTTCTCAGGCTACAGCATGTCTAATTGCTTGTCAGCTGGGCTTGTAAATAAAGCCTCTCCATGGACACACAGTGGCATCAGAGCATCATTTACTGGCGTAACCGTGTATTAACTTGACAGGATGTAAATACAGTGAAGAGTCATTCATTTGTTCACAAATTTGTTCACAACGAGCAGCTGGGTGGCTGTCTAGAGAGCGGAAGTTACTGGTTTGATCCTCAGCCCCGGCAGAGACTGTGTCAAAGTGTCCTTGAGAAAGATACCGAATGCCTAATTGCTCCCAGTGGGCAGGTTGGCACCTTTGAATGGCAGCCGCTGCCATCACTGTATGAATGTGTGTGAATGGGTGAATGAGGCCATGATAGTGTAAAACGCTTTGAGTACCGTTAAGGTGGAAAAGCACTTTATAAATGCAAGCCCAAAAATGAGGGAGTGTTTGTTCTTAAACATATATTTAGCATGAATTTCCAAGCTCTTATAGTAACACCTGACTAATAATGATAGAGGAATACATGTGATTAACTTATGTAGTATCGTAACAGTCAACTATTAATGACACAGGACAACACACAGATCAAACTAAAGCATTATCATAAGAGTTTTGATGGACTTCGCCTACATCAAACAAATGCAGTATAGCAACAGCTTTGATAAAACCCCCTTAATGAGGATTATAAGGTAATCTTAGGTTTTATTGAATGTGATTGAGCAAATATACTTCCATGGTAATTTTCAGTGTTCTGTTTCAATGGTAACTTAATGCACAAAAAAAAAAAAAGTGTTACTGCCTCAATTCTCTTTTTAACCAACAAATAGCTATATTATTTTAGTGTTGCTTTAACAGTGTGTTACAGGATGACAGCTTTCTGATAGTCATACCCATAATATCAGATTATTACAGGCCTCATCGATTCTCTATGGATAGGATAGAAAGAGGATGGTCTGCTGCTCCTGACTGTTTAGATCTGCGGTCCAAAATAAAACATCATGGCAATTGTTTGTTTCAGAGTGAAGTTTCATTTTTTTTTAAAAATCACACCTATCAGTTGTCATGGAATCTCACCTGAACACATCAACGAAGCTCTCCTGCAGATACATGTCATGTCATTCCTCTAATCCTGACACCATTTAGAAAAATCACTGATTTTACGAAAGGAGTCAAGTTAGTTTCATTTACATAGCGTCAAATCACAACAAAAGTTATCTCATGACACTTTACAAGAAGAGCAGATTGAAACCGTACTCTCTAATTTACAGAGACCCAACAATTCAACATGAGCAAGCACTTGGCAACAGCAGCAAGGAACAACTTCCCATTATCAGGCAGAAACCTTTAGCAGAATCTGTAATAATGGTGGAGGTCCATGATTCCCATAAAAGCCTCTGTCTTTGCAAGACAAGAAAACAACTCCAGGGAAGAAGTTAAGTTAGTAACATGCAGGAATGGATGAGGAAGAGGATGGGAAAGGAGAGAGAGAATAAGAGAGGGGCCCAGCACATCATGGTCCCCTGGCAGCCTAGACCTATAGCAGCATAACAAGGGGCTGGTCCAAGGCAAGCCTGAGCCAGCCCTAACTATAGGTTTTGTCAAAAAGGAAAGTTTTAAATGTACAGAGGGTGAAGAGAGAGTGTCAGACGATCATGCCAATCTCCAGCGGGCCCAACTTAGTCTTCAGTTGTGTGGTTTTGAATGGTGAGACATGGATCCATCATCGACAGATGTAACCCGAGCAGCTTAATGTCTGATATTTTTAATAACTCTTGTTCAGGGAGAGCCAGGCAGCCCAGGAATACCTGGCCTACCAGGACCGACTGGGCGGGGCTTACCTGGACCAAAGGTGATGACCCAGTGACACGTACAACCTTACTCAAACTGATATTCTTCTTCTTCTTCTTCTTCCTAAGCCTGTATTTATGTAAAAAGTAAGCATTTCTTGTTGAACATTGTCCTGTATTAAAGTGTGGTTGTAAAAATCAAAATCAAAATCCTCTTTTTCTTCTTCTGATTATTATTATTATTAAACAAGTGAGCTGTAATCCTTGGTTCTGTCATGCAGTTACAGTTGAAAGCCCACAGCCCACCACTGCACATTTCTTTATTTTTTGTTTTATTTAAATTAGGTTAATTACATTTTTGGTTAGTGTCAATAATTGATAGTAATGGTATTAATATTTGATAACAGTGAATCTGGTTTTCACCTGTTTTATTAACAGGGAGATCCTGGGCCGACAGGGCCAGCTGGACCTGTTGGAGAACAAGGAGCAGGAATTGTTGGGCCCAAGGTAACATGAACACAGCTAATGATGCCATAATGTTATACCTCTACACGCGACCCACTTCTAATTTGAAATGCATTGTGTGGAAGCACAGTCCAAACTGATGCCACTCACATTTTCTTGACACCTAGAATAAAAACAAATGATTTGCCCCCATGAAAATGATTTTGTGAATATCTCAAGGAAATTGAATCGAAGCAACTGGACTTGTTTTGGTCTTGGGAAGACGTTTCACCTCTCATCCGAGAGGCTTCATCAGTTCATGCATCCGGTGTTGTGAATAGTTAGCTATGTGTTTTCAATGTAATTTGTTTATCCACCCATCAGCTATATTACATAAAAATCTACCACCCTGCGTTTATGTAACTTAGCAAAGGGGATGGAGGATGAGCCAAAGGACCAGTTAAATACAGAGAGATCTGTATAACAGGGCAAATATGCAAATATTTTTTCTCTCACTCACATGATTGCTTCATTCCTTTGAGTAATGAGGTGGAGGTCAGTCATGTGACCAGTCTGGCCTGTGTATGTGGCCATTACTGGTGGTTTAAATTTATAGCATGCTATGTTTGTTTTTTTTCCATAAAACTAATAAACTTGTACTGATTCTTAAGGAAACTAAATTTAAATTGTACCTACCTGCAGGTCAGTACACGTTTGTCTGATTTGTACAAGTCTTGTTTTAATTGCATCTGTGTCCTCCTCTCTCAGGGTACCAAAGGGAATTCTGGAGCTGTCGGGCCACCAGGGTTGAAGGGAGATGGTTTTCCAGGACCACAGGTGAGAAAAAAAACAGTCACAATAAATTACTTTAATTATCTTTGTGAAAACAAGACACTTAGATGCTTTGATGCAAACTACTTCCAGGCCTCATATCATCCCTTTATAAGCAAGATTATTGAAAAGTAGCTTTGATGATTGACACCCTTGAGCGTTTTCAATTAGGTCTATGTCCCCATCATACTACTTTCATTCATTCATTCACTGTCTTCCGCTTATTCCGGCTATTCCGGGTCGCGGTCGTGCTGGAGCCGATCCCAGCTGTCGAATGGGCGAGCGGCGGGGTACACCCTGGACGAGACGCCAGCTCATCGCAGGGCCACATGAAAGACATACAACCACTCACACTCTCACGCACACCTACGGGCAATTTAGAGTAGCCAGTTAACCTCAGCATGCTTTTGGAGGTGGGAGGAAGCCGGAGTACCCGGAGAGAACCCACGCAGACACGGGGAGAGCATGCAAACTCCACATAGAAAGACCCCAGGCCGAGAGTCGAACCTGCGACCTTCTTGCTATGAGGATCATACTACTTAAACTGCACTAATATTGATTTAAAATTTGCCCCGACATTAATTGAGGAAGCCGAGCAGTCCTAGTGTTATACCAGGGGTTATTATTGACCTATTATGCAAATATCTGCATCTGATT
The DNA here is from genome assembly GCA_901007715.1 of Dactylopterus volitans. NCBI lineage: Eukaryota > Metazoa > Chordata > Actinopteri > Syngnathiformes > Dactylopteridae > Dactylopterus > Dactylopterus volitans. Next base: position 7,429 of record CAAKHG010050763.1, read on the forward strand.
TTTTTTATTCAAGGACATATGTCCAGACCAGTTGCTGGTAACCTGATGACAAGATAGTCTGAATACATTCAAGCTGTGAGAAATGGCATCATTTGCGCATGATCACTTGCTTAAACCAAAGAGTAAAAGGTGCTAAGCCTCTTCTTCTGGGTTACAGTTATAGCTAGAGTCGGACAAATGCATTATTTAACATTTAGCTTAAAGCTTAAACCCACATTATAAACATGAAACATGATAAATATACATATATGTGCTACCAACATGTTTGGGACTAAAGTCCTTTCCTTTATCACCAGGGGCTGCCTGGTTTACCTGGGGTTCAAGGAGAGATGGGGCCTGAAGGGAAAGGACTCCCTGGACCAAAGGTAAGGCTCACCTGTAACTGGTATATTGTGTGATTAGGTCCAATGATACAGTCCTGTTACGGTTGCTGTTCAGTAAAATCCAATTTAAGATTTCACTCTCTGAAGGCTGCAATAGAACTGGTTTGCCAGTAGCTGTATTGTTGCTTATAAAGATGTTATTTCTTAGAGTACTTTCTTGGAGTATTTTCAAATGCTTCATATCCTTAAAATCTGTGCAAGCTAGACTCAACATTTGTGAGTCTAATAACTAAATTGATAATAAAATTAAGATATAAAATTGAGCTATAAATCGAACCATAATTTAAAAAAAATAGGTAAATACACAGAGAAAACATATTGATCCAAAACAATTAGTATTACAAACAAATTATTTCCTGTGGAGTAATTTTTTTTTTTACATTTTTCTATTATGCCCCTGCACCAGTGACAGCTGAGGCTGGAGGCACTATGCCTTTGGGTTGTCTCTCCATCCAGCTGTCCATCTGTATGTCCACTCGATTATTGCAAATGTGATATCTCGGGAATGGCTGAATAGAAAGTCTTCATATTTGGCAGAAAGGTCAACCCAGGCTCAAAGATGGACTGGTTACATTTTGGTGGTTAGAGTCCAAGATCAAGGTCAATGTGCCCTCATATCTGTCCCTTTTATGTGGACACACACAATTTCAGGAATTCATGGAGGGGAGGTCTTCAAATTTGGCACAAATATCAACTTGAGCTCAAGGATAACTTGATTAGATTTTGTTTGAAGAAGCATGTATTGGGGTATAAGTCAGATGCTTATTATTGCATATTTTAGTAATTATGATAGGATTACATTTTCCACTCTTGATTTATTTAATACAGTTCATTCAAAGTTTTCACTATATATATAATGGACAGAAATGGATGTTAGCTGCAGCTTGACTGGCAGTAATTTTTGTTTGTTTTTGAGAGTTCAAGGCGTTTTGATATACAAAAGAAGTATTTCCACAAACCTTCATTGGTTTTATTGTTGATCATCTTCAAATGTTTAGTATCTATGAAATCTTTATAATTGTATGTATATTGCAAAAAGAATGAATGTCCTGGGCGCTACAATTTTTATTTTAGATCAGTTTAAACTCAGTTATGTACACAGTGATCTTCTGAGCCATACATAATATAATGTAATGAGGTCATTAACACGCAAGTGAACAACATGCAAGAAATAAGCTTAGCGTTCTGATACAAAAGAATGAATTTTCTAGCTATTGTAGTTTTTATTCTTGATTAATTTGATAATGGATAATGTACATACTATCTGAGATATGTTTTCATTATATCACATGCAATGCAACGTGAATAATGAATTCTCTGTTTTTGTTTGTATTTTAGTTTTGAAGTGAATTACAGCTCCTAGTCTCCCGAGGCTGGTTCAAGGGGTGTCTGTTCGTATCATCCCATGATAAGATCATAAACTTGGGATATAAGCCTATATCATAAACATCTGAGAGACAGAACCCACAGCTTTCAGTAGCTAAAGGAACGATATGCGCCAGACATTACAAAGAGATTTTTCTTTCTAGATCATTTTTAACAGAATTACTTGCAAAACAATCTTCTGTGGAGTCAAATTTCCATAAACTTGCATTTCCCCATCTTAGTATAATCTTCTTTGGTCTTATGTGCTTGATTGTTTTTTGGTGACAACATATTTGTAAGACGTCTAAATGCAGCATAACATGCAAAACCACAGAAAGATAGGAAATAAAATATCTCTCTTTAAGGCTTTAAAAGAATGTGAAGGAACCTTGTTCTACTCATGTTCAGAGTGTGATGGAACTTTTGCGCACAACAGCAGTTACATCAGCCAACAACAGTGCAGGGCATTGAACAAAGATGTCAAAGTTCATGACTATGAATATGCATCTCAAACCAGATTAGTCAAATATAAGAAACATGCAGCCAGGGCTCTTAAAAATTTCTGTTATCATGTGGCTGATGGCAGACTAAGGGGGAACCTCGATAGACCTCTTTCTACCTGAATGTGTACAGTTTTGTGCAAATCGAAACTTTGCAGCCTTTCATTTTAGCTTTAAGGGCTCATATTTTTCTGTTAATATGAATTATTGCCGCAATTCACTATCGTGATGTTGCAGATGTAGATTGCAATGCAAAAGGAACAGCCTTATTTGAAATATGAAGTTTGTGGATTCAGCGTCACAAAATGTTACTTCCTATGTTGATATATTATTTTCATCTGTAAGAAGCTGTTAATGTAAAAGCGGTATGTAAAGAGATTTTGGAGAGGCACATATTTTCAACTGACTCAACTCCACAAAGAACTGAAAGCTATTTAAAAGCTGGGAGTCATAATAGCTGGGGTTGTGCTTGATACATTGAAGCTGGGGAAAAGTGAGCGGAAAAAAAAGGGAGAGAAAATAACAACACTATGCAGTGCTTCTGAGCCATATTCTCTCTGTCACATTTTATGTCAAAAAACAAAAACAAGAGCAGAAAAGAAGAATGCCTTGTTGCATAAGCAAATGCAATTATCAAACGGATGGAACAAAAATTGTACAATTTAAGCAGTTTTACGGTACCACATGACCATTAAGGACGTCCACAGAATCTTCTTCATATAAGAAAGTTAATCCTAATTTTTTGCTATATACATTTGGTTTGTGATTTATTGCAGGGGCTATTTTGGAATCTGAAGGGGTGAATTTTTGATTTATATTTTTTTCAAAATTTCCATAAACTCTTCTTTTGGAGCCTCTATATGTGAATGAAGAACTCTTACCAACAATAAACTTTGTTCAGATGGAATAAATAATAAGACTGTATTTGGTCTTTTGACAAGACACATATTAAATTATTTTAGGAGGTCCTTCCATAAAGAAAATATTGAATAAACTCCCATGTATTATTGCACAGTAATATTGGTCAGTCAAACATCAGTGCCTTTGAATGTTTTCATGATAAAACTATAGTTGATTGTGTTTTTAGTCTGCATGGGTGTGGTAGCGTCGCGACATATATCTCCTCATTGGTGAGAGCATGTGGCCTAACTTATAGCAAGTTGTGTTTTCCAACATGATATTAAGAGACAGAGGGGAAATGAACTGGACAGAAATGCACTGTTAGGTTTTATTTTGACTGTGTGTGTCAGGGTGACAGAGGCCTGCCAGGGGTCCCGGGACCATCAGGTCCTCCTGGAATTGGACTGTATGGACCAAAGGTCAGTGTCTGTGAAGAAAATTGCTGTCTTTATAAATCACATATAATGTAATCACAAAAATAGGAGCCTTAGTACTTGACAAGTGATTTGTCTCCCCAGGGTTCCGCAGGTCAGCCTGGTCCACCAGGCCTACAAGGACCTCTAGGAGAGGGCATCCAGGGACAAAAGGTGGGAAATTACACTAACAGGCCTTACTCAAGTATTTAAACATCAGGGATCTGACAATACTACTGATCTGTAATTATAAAAATTTCAAAGATTGTCCTCTTTTCATTTTCACAAATTTCTGGTAGTATACTCCAATGCACAAAAATGTAAAATTTAAACTAATTGATATATTTAATGATTATTAATTGTTATGATTAAGGGTCAGATCAGAGTCAACTTGAGATTCAGATTGTTAATTCACTAGTGTTTTCTGTAAGAGCTCCTGCTGTATAATTTCCTCTCAGAACCTGGGAGGCTTGAAAACACAACTCATAATCAGATATGATGTGTTCATCAGTGATGAATAAAACATTCCTCCAAAGTCTGTTTTTGTTGACAGCATGATTGTCAAGCTCTGCTTTGAACACTGAATCCTTATCTGAATTTGACCTTTCAGGGGAAACCTGGAGAAAGTTGGTTATGATTAAGGGCCAGATCAGAGTCAACTTGAGATTCAGATTGTGAAGATGTTGGAAAAGCTTTTATAATGTTGCTCAACAATGCCCATCTGCTGAACCATTATTAGCCAGTGCAGTAATCAATCATCATCTGGTGTTTCCCTCCATCCAGAAGGAGAATATTGTCACTCTTAACATCTATTGACTTTTATTTCTAGGGAGAACCTGGGTTCCAGGGACCAATGGGCCCCCGTGGGCCACCAGGAGATGGCTTTCCAGGGGAAAAGGTACATACAGTAAAGCTGCTGTGTGTGCCAATGATAGGATGGTCACTCACTTATGGACTCTGATTACCAGTGTTCAATATCTCATTGATTGGTGAGTTCTTTCACATATTGATTCACTCAAGGGCGATCGAGGCATTCCTGGAGACAGAGGAAAGAAAGGAGACAAAGGAGATTATGGAAAGCCTGGACCTGATGGACCAATGGTAATCCCAGTTTGCCAGGATTTAAAATGCTTTTTATAACAATCAGATAGTACCCCAGAATTTCAGTTATGGTCACAATATTCTCAAGATATAGCTTCTTTTCTTTCTCGAGGTAATGAAGTTGCCAATAAAATGGAAATGAGCTCTCATGAGGTGCAAACAGTTTTTCAGATTTTGAAATAGATTCGTAACAATGCTTTTTACAAGCAATGTTTAACTGATCAACTAGTAAAAGAGCAAAATGGAGGTGCAATTTACAAAATTAAAACTAGAGAACAAAGAAACAATCTCTCCACTCGCAGGAAACAAAGGCTGACATAGAGACTTGGAACGATTTCAGCTTATGCAACCGTTGTTACTTTGGTCATCATTACCATTACTACTAGTACTACTACTAATAATAATTATAATTATAATACCACATTTGAGTGGCAGTCCTTTTGATTTTTTAAAATTTTAGTGTCTTAAAAGCAAATATACAAAGTAAATCACAATTATCACTCTGTGAGCTTGTCAAGAGGCAGTGAAAATATTCTTCATAGAATTACGTGGCTGTTAATTCAGCAGTGTTTTCCCTCAAAGCTCCGACTGCGTAATTTCCTTTCAGGACCTAGGAGGCTTGAAAACATAAAATAATCAGATTTTACGTGTTCATCAGTGATGATTAAAACATTCCTCCAAAGTCCTTTTTTGTTGACAACATAACTGTCGAGCTGTGCTTGGAACACTGAATCCTTATCTGAATTTGATCTTTCAGGGTAAACCTGGAGAAAAGGGAGAACCTGGACTTACTGTGAGTAAAGGCGAGGACATCAATGACACGGAGCTGCATATGTGAGCATAAAAATGCTAGACCTAATGTTGTCTTCTTTTAACGGTGTGCAGAGAGAAGAGGTCATCAGGATCATAAGGGAAATATGTGGTAAATGACAGCTTACAATGAGCGTCACATCATCATACTGTATTACATGAACACAGCGTCACATTGATGCTCAGCAACTGATGTTTTTAACGGCTAAGATATTCATTATATTGCACCACTGCAGTATTCATGTTTGCTGTGTGTGTTTTCTCATTGTTGCCCAGGCTGTGGTCTCAAATGCAAAGACCGCCCCCTGGAGTTAGTGTTTGTGATTGACAGCTCCGAGAGTGTAGGACCGGAAAACTTTGAGCTGGTGAAGGACTTTGTAAACACTCTGATCGACCAGATGTCGGTGAGCCGTGAGGCCAGCCGGGTAGGTGTGGTGCTCTACAGCCACGAGGACATAGTGGTGGTCAGCCTGCAGCAGCATTCCAGCCGGGAAGACATCAAGGAAGCCATCAGGAATATGCCCTACCTGGGAGAGGGCACCTTCACAGGCAGCGCCATACATCAAGCTAAGCAGCTGTTCAAGGTGTCACGGCCTGGTGTGAGGAAGGTGGCTGTTATTTTAACAGATGGTCAGGCTGACCCACGTGATGTAATGCAGTTTGAAGAGACCGCCACAGAGGCCCACGCAGATGGGATTGAGATATTTGTTATAGGAATCGTGAACAAGACTGATCGTATGTACAAAGAGTTCCAGGCCGAGATGAAAGTCATCGCCTCCTATCCTGATGAAGAGCATGTCTACCTCATAGATGACTTCAGCGCACTTCCCAGTAAGCAACTAGATGGGCCGCTGGTGGGGAGCAGATTTGTTTCGCATTAGGAAATCTAATCCAGATGCATTTACACGGACCCATTTGCAGCCACTAAAACAGTGTTGTTCCTTTTTTGATACTTTGACAACTAAAGTTGTATTTGGGTTGAAGTATAACTTTTTTTTTTCTTCATACGAGAACTCTTAATCCTCCATTTCACCATATACTGCTGTTGAACTGTACAGGCTTATAGTGAGAGGTGTCCCTAAACTTCTGGCAGCTTAATGCATGTATGACCAAAATTTTAGGGACACCTCTCAGTGTAACCCAGTACTCTTCAAAAATCCCGTCAAAAATTACAGCCCAAATAACAATCACTAAAATATGTCAACACCTCCAAATAGATTAAATCAAATTTCAACATGAAAGTCTTCCTGAAGGAAGGGCTGTTGCATTATATTCTATAGTAAACATGCCGTGATCATAATATTATACCTGATTGATATACAGTATATATCAATATATGATAATCCAGTATTAAAAAAAAAACAAGGGATATTGATAACAGTCTATCACACTAATAAAAAAAAGCACAAAGTCAATACGCAGGTTTCAGTCCACATTTAATGATCATTTTCAGTTTGCACAGAAACAAAAGAAACTGAATGGAAATACTGAAAATTGGAGAGAAAAAAAAGACACAAAAACATTTTTATGCCTGGGGAAGATGGAAAATTATCAATGACAGGTTAATGTGCATAGTGCAACATAAACAGTGTCATGAAATAAGTTATATCTTTCAAAGATCAGTTAATCATCTGCACTACTGTAGACACAAAAAGTCTAATAAATGAAATACATGACTGATGATGCTGCAGATGGCATCATCAGTCATGTGGCATGATGAGGAGAATCAATGTTCCTTGAATTGATATGTGATATAAAGGTTGGAGCCATTCTTGTTGTACACTCCTGCTCTGCAGTGGTACCGCTCATCTCAATGATCCAGCTCATGGTATTTTTTGTTGTTACCCAAGTATTATATTTGTTTTGACAAGTCTGACTTTTCTCAAACTTACCCCAGTAGTGCATAGGAAGACAAAGATAAGACAGTAAATTGCTTATATTACGTAGGTAAGTTACTTAAAATTGACCTACAGATGATCATCATCATCAAAGTGGCTCAGATTTATCCACTCACAAAATTAGTTCACATTTTTCCAATTTAATGAAAAATTGGTTCAAATTAGAAAAAACTTTTTCATGGAAACCTGATTTGTGAGCATGAGCAAAGACATTTTTTTATTATTTATAACTAGTCAGTGCAACACTGTAATTGTTTACAGTAATGTATGTGTGTGCATGGATGTGGAAATCTTCTTCGTCTTGAATTTTTCCCACTATTATACACCGACTTCAGTCGTAACAACACTCACTTCTTTGTTTTTCTCTGATGCAGCTCTGGAGAGCAAAATACTGAGTCAGATTTGCGACCAGGACAACACAATGGTGTTTCTACCAAACTCTGTGTTACCACCTGATGATGTCAACTTGGAGACTCCGGAGGACAGTCACCTTCAGGAAGTAGGGGAGGAAGACAACACACAAGTAATGGTGCTCATGTCTTATGGAATTCTGACATATTTACAAGTAGTCTTAATGTTAATTTTTGTCTTCAGGTCCCGATTGTTACAAAACTCATTCTTAAAGTGGCAATAATATTTGCTCTCTTTCTACAATGAAGTAAATGTCGACTGATCATAGAATCGTTTCCCATAATACGTCTTTTACTATGCAATGCTGCCAAAGTGGCGGGAAAGTTACTGTGTTCATGAATGCACCACTAAACACTTAGAGTCAAAAAATTAAATCAGCTAGAAATATTTAATTTGTTAGAGGTTGAACTGCCAGTCTTTTCAATTGACACTTTAATAAAACTACTGTCCCTGCATTTATAAAACTTGACTACATGGAGATGAAATATGTTTATTATTTGCTAGCATGAGCACTGCGAACAGTTCTTCAGATAGTTTATATTTTCCTCTGTCAGTGGTGATTGAAAAGTCATCAATATTAGTGTTTCATTAACATTCATAGATGCATTTTGAAGGTGTATTTGTCAACATTTAAATTTGGACAGGGATGATTCAGACAAACATGAATTGAGAAATCTGTCTGCTAAATCAGAATAAGGATCTGCGTTTTTTAAAATCAGTTGTCTAACAACTTTGTTGGAGGATTGAACTTTAAGTGTGATTGATTCCCAGGTTGAACTCGAGGCAGAACAGGCACCAACTCCACAGCGTGTTGATGAGCACCTGGGTGAATGGAGGCTAGTGGATTCTTGGCATGTTGCTTCCAGTGGCAGAGGGAAGCAGGGCCCTGGCGTGACCTCAGCAGTGGGACCTCAGATTGTAACCGACTGGGTGAACGAGCCAGAGAACACACAGCCTCCCGACAGCCCTCTGCCAACCATGACAAACTCACATGATCCAGGTGAGCAAGCACAACACAAACAGATGGACACCACAGATACACACTTGAGAAGACACACCTTTGATACATCACACATTTGATTATCCTGTTTATTGCCTTCCTTTACTAGGATGTGACAGAGGATGACGTCAGTGCTTTAATCATGTTTGGTTTGGCACATAAATGCTGCCATCTCCCTTTGTGAAATTACTCTATTGCTTACTGACTCTAAGTAATGAGAAAGTGCAAGTCCCAATTGACTGCACTCATTTTTTTCATGGCTAGCAGGGAGGGATGCCACTGATCTGATTGTGAAGATGAGAAAATTAGTACTTTTCACCTGATTATTGAGCTCAGTAAAATTCAATAGTTTATGGTGTCAGTCCAAAGTTTCAAATTTTCCTCCATGGGTATAGCAGAGGATGCTTTAGGATGTAGGTAACTTCTGAATGACAAGTCCCTACCACGGTGTGCAGTCAGTTGCACCCGCGTACAAATGTACAAACTAATGAGTGATGCCAGCTATGGTGACAATTATGTAGCCCGCGCATGCGCCACTAACTCATACAGTACTGTGATCATTTCCAGGGTGAACAGACAACCAGATCACTTTTCATGTCTGCACCTTTATTGTTGAACTGCTTGAACAAATGTATATGTTGAAACTGCCAGTGTGAACTATAGTTAAAATCAGCTGATTTTCTCTTCTTATTCTTCTTTTTTAAGTTGAAGGCTGTACTCAGCCTCTGGACCCAGGTCCCTGCCGGCAGTACGTGGTCAGCTGGTATTATGACCCTGAGGCCAACGCATGTGCACAATTCTGGTACGGAGGCTGTCAGGGCAATGCAAACAACTTTGAGACTGAAGCCAGTTGCAGGAATTCCTGCGTCAACACGTAACCGACTGAATTTTGGGAAAAGTTGCAAAGCTGGCATGACATCATCATCACAAGCGCAGATTGATTGATGCCGTCAGCTTTACTGTTTGACCAGAGGTCATTTCAGTCACTGCTGCAATCACATTCTGCTGCAAGTGGAGGGGATGATGCAGAGCTCAACACCATCTTTACATTCACATGCAGGTGCTCCTGGTCACTTTCAAATCTTTTATAAGATGTAAAACACAAGACCTGACTTTATAGTGGCTACTGAAAAGAAGTGCTGTAATTTTTTGTTTTTTGTTGTTGTTTTTTTACAGTTTGGAAGAATGTTTTCTCGTTCTCTTATTTCTGATTTTCTAACCACATAAATGGTTTTTACATTAGCAGTGTCAAACTCTTACAGCACTCATTCAAAAATGGATCAAACAAAATGCAGATAATCTTTGAGCCTTGAGCAACGATTATAAACCACCACATGTATGTTTTGTCGTGTTATTGCATTGACCCTTTAATATTCCAGATGGGTAATAACACATTTAACCCTAACCGCTTAACTCAGAATTATAAAAGGAATTTAATGTTATTAAAAAATAAAGCTGTAATTTAACTATGATTAATAATATTGCAGGAAAAAGTCAGATGTACAAATTTCTCTTAGCATTCTCTTAAAATTGAGGCTTTTTTTGTTTTTTACATCTTAATTTCAATTTTTAAGATAAAACCTCATATGACAATATGGTGTGTTACAGTTCTGTTCCCGACGTGAAATCCTGGATATGAAAAGTTTGTCTGCAAAGGGAATATTTGTTGTTCAAGTATACTGAAGAAGAAAATCACATGTTAGCAAACTTGTGGAGGTTAAAATTAGAAATGTTAGTCTGGAATATAAACAAGCTTCAATATCAACCAACAGTCAGTCGATCAGTTATTCAACTAAATAGCTGTTCAACCTGTCAGTCAACCAATCACTTGACGATCACTTAACAGGTGAATAAACCAGTCAACCAGTCATTCAAGCAGTTAAAGTGTCATATACGTTTTAATCAGTCAACCCCAACTCAGCCAGTTGCTAAGTCAGTCAGGCAGTCATTGGTGTTGTTATCATGGAATACTAACTGTTGTCCTGATATTTGTTACCAGCAGCTCCAAATTTGTTTCAGTCACCAGACCTGACAAAAATTCTAAGTAACTTTACAAACATGAAAAGTACATGTATTAAATATAGCATGTGAGGTATTTTGACTGGAGATATATTAAACTGAATTTCAACACATCTGTTCTAGATTGTCACTTATTGTGTTAGCAGGATTTTAATCAGCTGAAGAGTTCTTGATCTGTATCTTGCAAGATATATAAACACACGATGAGCACAGTCCATCTAACCTGTGTAGTCAGAAATATGTACATCTATGTCTACCAGTTGCTATGGCAACCAATGGGCAAATAATTGATATGTACTATGTATGAACATGCAAATTTGATCAAGTACACAGTGAACTGTACTGATCCTTGTAGTACCGTGGTGCTTTACTATGCTATTTTCATGTACACAACAACCCATGTATGCAGCTGTTTGTGTTTTCTTTCATAATTTTTTATCATGGGTTACATTTTTTTCCAGAAATGTCCAGCTAACCTTCAACTGATATTTTCACAATGTTCTTGTCTTTTTATGTTCCTTTTTCTGTTATGTATTTTAGTTTCTAAAAACATTAATCTCCAGTATAATGAATGTTGTAAACACACTTGTAAATATCCAGTTTGATTGCTTAACAGTGTAAATGCACTAGAAGGAATAGTTAACTCAGAATGTAGTAGTTCTACAAAACCGTATTTTCAATAAATAAAATATAATTTCTTAAAGATCACCTGTTTCAGTCCAAAGTATGACATTTGACTCACAACCATCAGTTCTGTTGCTTTGACACCTCTAACAATTGTTTATCATTTTCCCCCACGTGTGATCAGAGCCCCATTTGAGAGTCCAGATTTAGCGAAAACTCTGACTTTGTTAACCCTGAGATGAGGCGAAAATGAGGGATTTGAAATTCAGAAAGAGAGCGAGAGAGTAACTTAAACTGGGTCAGTTATCTCGGTGAGTGACTCTGAATGTAATCTGCTTGATGGCAGGCAGGTTTTCTTCAGCAAACGTGAGATTCGCTTCTCACTCTTCATGTTTTTTTTTGTCTGAAGACTGTCTTTACAGAGACACGCCGTTTCAATTCCTCATCCAATTAGTCCGTATCTGAACTAATACTGGAGCACATGAACAAGAGGTTTTACTGTCAGAATCAAAATCCAGACTGAAAATGACATTAAGTGGAAACCAAGCAAGCTTTCCAGAAGGTGAAAACCCTGACAGGATGTGAACCCAAATCCACATGTACAGTCAGTGATCCAGAAACCCTCACCAAAGACCTGAACACATTGTACACCCGTTTTGACAACCAGGACTTCTCATCTGAGTGTCAGACCTTGCTGAGAACCCTCCCACCATCAGACCCTGAAGAACCGGCCCCCTTCACAGGTACGACGCCAGCTGAGCTGCTGCAAGCCTGGTAAGGCTCCAGGGCCTGATGGCGTCCCAGCCAGGGTGCTTAAGACCTGTGCCATGGAGCTCTCTCCAATTCTACACTCACTTTTCTGCCAATCTTATCGGACTGCCACCATACCCACACTATGGAAAACTGCTACTATAATCCCGGTACCAAAAAACCCCAGACCCACTGAACTTAATCATTACTGCCCCATAGACCTAACATCCATTATCATGAAATGCCTGGAGAAACTGCTGCTGAACATCATTCTTCCACTTGTCACCCCACACCTGGACCCCCTCCAATTTGCCTACAAGACAAAAAGAGACCCAGAGGATGCTGTGGCCTGCCTGCTGCACGTCCTCCTCCAGCATCTGGATCCTATTTGTAGATTTCAGCTCCGCCTTCTACTCCCTACAGAAACACCCGCTGATCCAGAAGCTTCACCATCTCAACATTACCTCCCATCTGATCCACCTCACAACCAGTAAGGGTGGGCTCAAACACATCCCCTGTACTCACCATTAACACCGGGGTCCCACAGGGATGTGTGTTGAGCCCATTCCTGTACATTCTCAACACCAATGACTGCCTAAGCATCTCACCCATCACATCATACCTCAACTACTCAGACGACACAGCCATCCTCACACTCCTCTCAGATGACCAATCCACCCTGGACTACCACAACACAATCACTCACTTCACCAAATGGTGCACGGACAACCACCTCCAAATAAATGTCAATAAAACAAAGGAACTTTTGGTCAGCCCGCCCTTCACCCCAACTCCCCACCATCATAAACACACAAACAGTTGAGGCAGTGGACACTTTCAAATACTTTGGAATAACTCTGGACAATAAGCTCACCTCTGATCAGCACACCACGGACATTCAAAAAAGAATTCAACAAAGACTGTCAGAGATCCGCAGACTCAAAGGACTCACCTGCTGTTGTTACTTTATCAAAGCGTCATTCGACCCATCATTCTGTACCGTTCCTCATGTTTCTTTACCATGCTTTCTGTCACAAACCGGGACAAACTCACACGCATCACAAACACAGCTGCCAAAAT
>CAAKHG010050765.1:20890-48506 GCA_901007715.1 Dactylopterus volitans
CCCTCCCTCCCTGCGAAAGCATCGAGCTCTCTCAGAAAGCAGACGGCTTGTCAAACACGCCAACCTTGTCGCTGCCTGTTTCCTGTCGCCTCCCCCCTCTTAAATTTGACTTCCTCCTCAAACAGATAGCATATCTAAATCAGGTTTTTGATCACGAAATACAATGTGACATAATACAATTTGAGCTGCATGTGAAAAATGGGATTACCATGGTTGTGATTGCCGGCGCAGTGTTACAGTAATCAGCTTCTTCCAGGAGCAAGTACATGACTCACTCACAACTTGACCTGCTGTCATTATCCATTCACTCCTCTGACAGTATTTATGCATTTGGCTTGGTATTTTTGTTTTCCTTGAGGTGAATTAGAAATGAATTTAGAAATATAATAAATAAACAAAAGGAATGATGAAAAACTGAGTAATCCCCCTGCAAATTGGAACAGCACATGCAACCCACCGGTAGCGAAGCCCCCACTTTTTCCATCACTCGCCTCCCTACAAAACGCTTTTTGGATGCTTTAAAAGAAGTGGTGGATAGTCAGTGCAGACTCAGGAGCTCCCAGGTGCTCAACGTGACAGAGGGTGTGGTTTCAATTCTCCAGACAAAGGGACATGACGGGAACATGAAACCTGATTGACAGTCTAATAGGTATTATTCATACTATCTTAGGTGTAATAATTAACACTTACTGTACAGATTCTGTTCCTTTTTCCAGCTGATCACACCCTCCATATTTTCTCTTCTTATACAATTGTCAACATTTCACTGACCTAATTTGAGACAACCCTGATCATAAGGCTGCCCCTCCCCACCCCCTTTTTTAAGACTCACTTTTAGAAAGACTTTGAGCAAGATTTGTCCTGTGTCACAGAGATAGCAATTATGCTGCATCGTTCGTCTACACCAACCAAGGCTAGCTTTGAACTCAGTGGGGGGGTATGTTCAGCTTCCTGGTGATTTCCCAGACCTTCAGCTGAATGATGGCTCTGGTAATGGGCTATGGTAATCTCTTGGAAGCAGCCGCTCTGAGGACCAGGACAAGATTTTCTCTGAGTGTGGGCATTTTTAATATGATCTTTCTGAGGCTTGCCATTCTCTAACATTATATTCCGGGATGCCATGTTTCATAGCTGCTCGAGAGTTGTCTGATACATTAATCACCATCTGTATAAAATTATCATCATAACTCTTCCTCAGTTGTTGGTTAACATGACCTACTTTTGAGCTGTATTCCATTCGTGATGATCAGCAATGTGAGCTAGTTGTGTGGGATGCTGCTGTCTTCAGTCAGGAGGGAAGGACCGGTTTTATACGTATTTGTCACTACCTATTACTATGAATATATAGTGACATGTAAACGTCGAGACCCTGAATATAAGAGGAGCCTACATTTTCAGAAAAATATTCTGAAAATATATAACAATATGGTAATTTAAAAAAGAGATCTCGACTGCCGGCATTACATATTGAGATACATGTCATCAGAATAATTTCAAAGATGTTGGTTTTGTTTTTACTTAGGCTAATAAAAAAAAATCTGCAAGTAATGTTGGATTTCTTTTATTTTTTTTAATAATTGGAGATCTGGAAAGCATGTATGTCTGGTCCCTAAAATGAACAAGAAACAACTTAAAACTTTTTCTCTTCATAGTGTAGAGTAGATTAAACCATTTGCACTGAAATAATCATCATCATCATCATCATCATCAGCATCATCATCATGACATCTTCTGACCGTCCACATGCTTGTTCCATGGTAAAGTGGTAACACTTACGTTTAAAGGGATGCTCTTTGATGGTGCTGACAAGCTAGCATCTCACACTCGAGCCAATGACCTGAACAAGGAGTTTCTAAGCAGTGGTGAAACACCGCGATGGCTAGTGGAGCAGTTGTATTTTTCTTTGTTTTTTTTCTGACAAAACATTGTTCACAGCTTCACTGCGAAACTACTCTGCTCCGTTGCATCCATTGTTCAACAGTTCACATGAGGCACTGAGCTACGTTGATGACGCCTTTGGCACAAATGTGATTCACAGTTGCTAGGTGAAGACATGGGGCTGAGGCTCCTTCACACTCCAGTGGCCAATATTGCCTCTTGAGGAACAAGAACAAGATGGACCACGAATAACTGGTTAGTGGCACCATTATAAGTTATCTCAAGGTTTTTGAGGTTGTTGTTTCAGCTGTCACTGCATTTCAATTTTGTAAAATGTACAAGGCAGCCATAGCCACGATCAGAAATTGTGGTATTTGACACATATTTGGATGCCTGGCTGCTGCTAGTGCCATCAGATTGGGAGGTGGTGATGCACAAAGGCTGGCAAACTAGTCCAGTTTTTTTCCAGTCCTCGTCCTCGGGTCCACCCCCCTCCCACCCCACACCTCCCGCAACTACATGTTTTCAATGCATCCCTGCTCCAACACAGCTGATTCAAGTGAAAGGGTTGTCATCAGACGTCCGCAGAGTTTGATTATGAGCTGATCATTTTAATCAGGTGTGTTGGACCAGACCAGGGAGACATCTAAAACACCCAGAGACCAACACCGGGAATCGCTGAACAAGTCCATTTAGGTTTTCCAGTGAACAGGAAAGCATGTTTGTTGAAGGGGTGGCATGTCGTGGGATTAAATCTATTTTTCAGCGCACTAGTCAGCTGACAGAGTGGGCACATTCACTGGCACATTTCATTATCGGAAAGTAGGTTATGTGGTCTGTGTCTCAGGCTGCTTGGCCTGGTGGCATTGGCACTGTCAGTGGTGAGGCTGGGTTGCTGTTAGGCCAGACCCCATGCGCCACTGTGGAAACAACTGTTTTTTTCCCTGATCGATGGCATCAATTTCTTCAACACTGAAAGCAATCTGGTTCATCCATGGATACTGGACAGAGTAAATGCTAGCAGCTAATGCATCATTATTTTAGATGGTGCTGGAATCATTTTAAGGACGTGGCATGACTGAAGGTTCCAGAATGAGCTGGTGTTGAAAGCTTTACATCTAGGTCATGTTCAACAGGATTAAAACTCATGCGCACCCTTCTT
The DNA here is from genome assembly GCA_901007715.1 of Dactylopterus volitans. Taxonomy (NCBI): domain Eukaryota; kingdom Metazoa; phylum Chordata; class Actinopteri; order Syngnathiformes; family Dactylopteridae; genus Dactylopterus; species Dactylopterus volitans. Next base: position 23,931 of record CAAKHG010050765.1, read on the forward strand.
TGAGCAAATGAACCAATTCTTCATTATTTTTGATAAAGTTAAAGCTAATTTGAGCCAGCAAGCCAATTATGATTGTCAGTGTCCTACGAAAATTGATGGAAACTCAAAATATGAGAATGAAAATAGAGCAAATTCACCCAAAGTGAAGCCAAGTTCAAAGAAAGTGACGCTTAATCGGTGCTTCATTCAAACCAAAGAATATGACTTGGAGTTCACACAGTTGAGAAACAAATCCAAGAAGCATCTGAGAAAGTGGTAAAGTAATCAAAACCTGTAATTACTTAATTACTTGGCTTTGAAGTGTCCCAAAACACATTTGGCACCACAGACATTGCAGTCAAAGGCAACTGATCCACCTTGAAAATGACAAATATATAATCTGGCAATGCCAGAGCAAAAGGGCACCAAAAACAGACAATGAAAGGTTAAAACAGGACTCGAAACACCTTTCATCCTGATGGCCACAGGCAGAGCACAGCATTCTGGGCTTAGGTATCTGGGCTGTTCACCCCCCCACACACACACACACTCACGCACACACACACATACACACGTATCTGCCAAACGGTGACACATGCATCATTTTCCGAGTGTTTGGCTGAAGCAGCTTCCTCTCTCCGCAGCCTGCTTCCACAGCCCGTAAAGAGGACATCCATCAGGACGGGTTTAATTTGCCATGCAGTCATGCTTCTCTGCTAATACAATTTGTTAACCACTTGTTAAATGTGTTTGTGTTTCTTGATGCCGTGTATACAGTGTGACCCTTGTGCTTACATGGATTTGGTTCAGCTTTACTTCCGTGTCTTTTGATATTCAACCGTTTTCTAAGGACACCGACGATCATAATTGGCTCCCCAGCTAATCAACTTTTGTTTTATCAAAAATAATTAAGGATTTGTTCAAAGACAGGCGAGCTTCTCCTTTAATCCCATTGAACATGGCCTTGATGAAAAGAGCTGTGAGCGTTCAACTCGTGGAGATAGAATGATAATTTGCAGGCTTAACTTACATTCACTGATGATGGCCCACGCTATTTTCTTCACGCTCGAAACTATTTGTTGCTCGGTGACATTGAGGTGACCCAGAAAATTCTATGTCATTAAATGCGCGGAGGAGTTTTCGCCGCTGACCACAATGTGTTCCCATTTCGCCAACGCATCGGTTGTTTCTCTCGATGGAGTGTCATTTTCTTGTCCGTCCTGCTGTAATGAAATTCTTCAATTACAGAGCTCTTCAGGACTGTTTTGTTTTTGCTTCCTCCAACTCTTACATCACACTGAACGCCTCGGAATGGATTTCCTAGACGCCGCCACACAATGCCGTTTAATTCTGGTTACACAACACTAGATGTCACTCCAATGTTCTAAGATTAGTTTGATGCGACTGCATTTGCCTCGAACCTAGGTGGACATCCCAGTTCGCCTTTTAGTGCATCTCCACACTTCGCTTTGCATGCTTTCACATCACATTACATCACGCATCCCTGTAGTTAACCACAGATCAAATGCTTGTGTCATCCAAGTCGAAGATTCTGTCTCAGATAAGCAGATTTAAAGTGTGTATTATCTGAGCAGAAAGCTGAACGGGGGGTTTGTGTTGTGGTGTGATCCCGGGTCTCAAGGGGATGCTCCCGCTTGTCAGAATGTGCTGTTGCAGGATCTTCCTGATGAAGTCATTAAGAAGTCATTAAGAAACCATTAAGAATCATTAAGTCTGCGAGGTGGCACTCCAATGTGCGCACAGTGAAGCGCCAGGCATCAGGAAAACTTGTTAATCACACAGTTTATTTGTCTCCCCAATGTGAGACTGTAAATACTATGACAGTGTGTTGAAGTGTGCATCCTAATGAAAGTCTCTGTATTCGCTGCTCCTGCCAGTGTGCGAATCTCCGGAGGGGCTACTCTCATCATCGTGCGATGGCTACCTCCCCGCCAAGGAACTCTCTAAAGCAATAAACAAGAACATGCGTTTCTGATTCTGTTCACTCATTTTCCTCTTAATCGGCTGGGTAGCTGAATATATAAAATGGCAAAGATATCCGGTCTTGGTCTGCTTTGATTTGTGATCTTTGGGCTGCACACTCATATGTATACATGTGTACTGTATAGACACTAGTTAGCCATGACATTAAAAATTATACATGTTTCCAGTAGGATGTAATGCAACAATCCCGTAATAAATTCTCCCTTGAGGAGGAGTTTTATGTTTAATTTTTATTGAATACGTTTGGGAGAGGTGTTGACATGTGACCGTTACGGGAACTGTAATTTGTGATGCTGTTGTACTGTCCAGGGTTAAAATGAGAGGTGTTGCCTAATATTTTGTCACCTTAATGCATATGAACGGGCTTTGCAAAATAGTAGGAACACTGCACTGGTGTATATACGTGTGAGTATGCTTGTCTTCGAGCAACCGCTCGAAGTTTCATACTTTGACAGGTCAGGGGGAGGAAGTAGTTGCTAAAAGAAGCACTGAAGAGCCCTTATCTTACTCATTAGGCTTTTGCTAGATGATGCCTTTCCCCATAATTATCTCCATAGAGTAAATCTCTCATTAGGAGGCCCTTCTGAATCAAACCCTCAGAGACATGGGGCTATCTCCAGGATTAGGCGGGAGGGATAAAGGCCCAGGGTCCACCTGCTATCAGCTGAAACTGGGCTCCATGGCACAAACACCGATGTAAAAGAGGCAAATTTTCAACTTGCATGTCATTTTGATTGGAAATTACTATGGCAGAATGATTGTTAATTGTATCCTTCTCACTGAAGACGGGAGGTTATGGGTTTATCGCAAATGACAGTACAAAAAAATAAGTAAATCATTGACAGGGACAGATCATTAATTCACGGATGTAGTCACCCGATTCATAGTAGTCAAAGATGGGTCAAAAGAGTCATGAAGTCAAAAGCGGAAAATAAAAACTCTGTATTGTGTATCAGCAATGTGTTAAAAGTCTAAACATAAAACCTCACAGTGTCTGGCTTTGTGGTGATCCAGCTGCCATGCTGGATCTGCTCTGACTGGATCTGGACATGCACCACAGCAAGTTTCAGAAGCATCCCAGGATCTGCTCTCTAATCTAAACTGAAAAAACATGTACACCCGGTCTGTTTTTATAAGAATAATATTTAATTTAGCACTTTTCAAGACAAAACACGAAAGTATTTTCCAGTGTAAGAGAAAAATTAAGAAAATAAAAAAGTTGAATTTAAATGAATAATCAAATGTATACACAAATAATATCCAAGTACAGGGCATGATCTCAGACAGCTAAAATACTAATGAAACAAAGTCCAAAAATGTTGATAGAAGTGCATATGCAAATATAAATTGATACTAAAACAAATTCAGTAATAACAACTAAAATAGAACAAAGCACCATAAATGCATACTGATGAAATATTTGATGGTTAAAAGTGTTTTCAAGATGTGTTCTAAAGCGTCAGCTGACCTCACGCAATCTTAAAGATGAAAAAGGTAAAAACTTTTCAGATTCTGTTGGAGACAAAGCATTTATGATGGTTTGCATGGGATTGACAAGCTTATTGATGGAATTAAATACAATGCAGGAGTTATGCTGATTAGCAGAGACTAAATCTGAAAAGTATTGGCCCTCCAGCCTCCTTAACTTTGTTATTGTAATGTTGTAATAAAACATCGCAATTGGCGGCACACTTGTAATTTACTCGCTTGTGTCGTACATGCTGTCTGCCCACTGGGATGAAGAACATCCTAACCATAAAAGGAGGGGCGGGTACAAGAAAGATGAAAATTATCAATAAATATCAAGTTGATCAATGAGCAGGCTGACTGCATCCAAGAATGGGGACTTAAAAGCCTGCTAAAAGGTTCAGTATCATATTTTGGGGCAGAAATTGGTCTGAAAGCACATTAAATAGGCAGTTTAAGTCCTGTTTCAACAAGTCACATGATCTTTAATGGAAGGTATTTGCTCCTTAATGAATATTAACATTTTGTGCAGACAGTTTTTGCAGTAACGTCAGATACATCCTTGATATAACATCCTCTTCACGTGGTTCGCCAATTATAAGTGAGGATATGAAGTGCAAAGATTGTGGGTTTCGCAAAGCCTCGCATGGTGGGGCGCAGATTCTTGGGGGTTACAACATACTTTACCACCTCCCTGAGCAGGATTAACGTTGGCTGCATGTAACTTCAATCCAGTCAGTGCTGTTGCATATCCATCCTTAGCCGGTGAGTTCCGGACACTTTCCGTCGGCTGCGGGTGGCCGGACAGCGGAGGAAATTCCTCTGCACTCAGGATGTCAAATATGTTTCTCAGCTTGATATCTTGGGATGCAGGGGGGACCAGGCGAGGGATTTCTTGCGCTTTTGAAGATGGCAGACTTTAGTCCACTGCCCCTGTGGGTGCAGAGTTGAGCTAAGAGGTGCTTTTGGCTTCACTCCCAGCAGGATCCACTGGTCAATGGGCAGAGTCGGGGAGGAGGTACCTGTGCACAGAACATTCCAGTCCCTGTTGCTGCAGGCCTGACGGATACGAGGGTGTCCTATGGCTTCTCATCCTCGTGAATCTAGTATAAAATGGAGATTCTTCCCTCCAGCTCCTGAACTTTATGACAGGGGCGAGTGCACCCCTCACAGTGGTGAGTCAAGGCATGATCACAGCTGCTGCAGAGAAACTATGGCCAGTATGGGCTGTTGAGGACATGAGTAACATTAATAATGAGACTCACGTATATGCAAGGGCTCATCCACAAGCTGTCAAGTTTCACTTAAACGAAACCCACCCACCAGGGCCCAGAACTTGGCCTGCCCTCAGTGAAAGCTTTTTTTGGGTTGTCTAAGGGACAGAAAACATGGTAGCTGTTCAGGTGGCCGAAGTCAGGTGTCCAAAGGTAGCTGGCATCAGGTTAGCAAATCAGATGTCTCAGATAAACCATCCAACCGCGTAATTACCGAAACCCTTCGCCGAGATCAGACGGGGGTGAAACAATGAGGAGCTACAATGGGTATCCTAAAATTATGCGATTATGTTTTTGAGAGCGGCAGGCGTGGAAGTGAGCAGGAAACACAAGGAAGCTAAACTTAAGAAAGTTCACCTTCTCTGTAAGCCACATCCGAATCATAAAACATACCAAAAAAGAATGATTTACCCGTTTAGTCTCGTCATCACATCAAGAAATGAATGAAAACGCTGGAAACATTCTCAACCGCCAGTCACTCTAAACTTCTGCATTTGAATTTAACTCAGTCTTTATGACAGAGCCAGAAACACTGAAAAGATTAATTGTTTCACCCTCATTTCCTTTTCATATGAAGGTTCATTCCTTTTCCTTGGGCAGTGTGATCAGTCATCTTGCTTTAGTTTGGCTTTATCTTGTTATCGTTTTGGAGCCGAGGAGTTTATAGATTTAAAAGAAGAAAAAAAAAGATGCATCTAATATCTGTCATCCTTGACATTTTCCAGCTCTGGGGCATGCCCAATCATTCAGCAGAAAACTAAACAATAAAAATAATAAAGGTGTGTTCAACAAGGCATCTCAGCTGTTGAATCCCTGCATGAACTTTTACTGCCACTCAGCTGTTTTAAGGGACATCGACCTGAGAGCTGTCAAAACAGCAGACAAGCATGACAGATGGCTTTCAGCTGCCATGTTCCGTTCGTCTATTTGGCGTGGTACCTCCTCCGCAATGCCTCTCCTACCCGACAGCATGACCCTCCTGCTGACTGCATGACCCGGGTCAACCACTTCTCTCTGGGATTAATCCGCGTTGTGTGTAAACACATAAACTGGCGATTAATATGGAGATTCTGCTCCAGATGTGCTTGTAAAAGAGGAGTTTGGACTTGGCAAGCAGCTTTTCCGATCCATATGGGTAAGCTGCCCGAGCAATGTTCCACCTGCTCCTGCCGCCATTATTTTTCACACAGGCAAACAAATGCCCCGAATGAGAGTCGCAGCATTTGGTCTAGCAGTGCTGATGAGGGAGGAGGGCGAGGGGGAGGGCTGCCTCATTCTTGCAGCATTCATATACACCTGGTTAGAGTCGCCCCGTTATGTTAATTTCTGTCCTCCCACACACACACACTTGGGATGTGATGATGTGAGGGTTTCATCAACAGCTGCAACTGTGTGTCGACTGATACAACATTACTGCAGTATCAGTGCTTTTCCGTCAAAGTTTTTAAACTCGACAAACTTCCCACTGTCGGACTGTGTTAATGATGCGGAAGAAATGATGTAAAACATGGAAATAGTCGGCGGCTCCGTCCCATTTGTGGCATTTCACCTCACCTCCTGGCTCCGGCACGGCCACAAGATTTCACCAAAAAAAATGAAGCGAAATATGTTAAATTACTCTCTTTATCAAACTTGTTTATTTTCAGGCCCTGTAACTTAATGCAGCTACAATATGAGACCGATACATCATCTGTGTTTATAAAAGAAAAGGCAGATCGATTAAAAAAAATAATACTGACTCTCCTTGAAAAGGAATCAATGTGAAACATAACGCCGCGCGATTATCATTCAAAGCAGTCCGCCTCAGATGTAGTCACAGCTTCAGTGGCAAAGGTCTTATCTGACTGGCAGCATGGACGCATTCAAATAAAACAAACACACTCTGCCGTGCTGTGTGTTAAGCGCAACCCTTTGCTTTGGATGACAGTCGTGCTAACCAGTCCTCGGTCAGTCTCAGGTCAGCGTTATGAAACTGCAGAATCAAGCAGCTGCAGAAAGAGTGATTGCATTCAAGCTTCTTTTTTTTTTTTTTGCTAATCAGGGTTTCCTCGACGACGCCCACTGATTCCGAATTCAGAGCAGCGGTGAAACAAGTGGCTCGTTTTCATGTGTCACACATCCTCGCTTCTGCATGGGAATCGCAGCATTCTCATCATCCACAAGATGGACTTCATGATGGAAATATAAATGTGTGCATATTTTAAAGCTGCCCTCTGCCGAATATACAGAGGTTTTTAATCTGTTTGCATAGAACAATGGAAGCTCAGGGTTCCCAAAGTGGTCCCATCAGTCCCTGCTCTCCTTTTCATTGGTAACCTGATGTGGTTACATATCACACTTTTGTATGCCACTGTTTATTTTATTTGTCACAAAAAAAAACCTCGGATAGTTGGTAACCTTGATGTCTGAGTGGCTTTGTCTTACAAACAAATGACTCAAAAAAAAAAAAAACCCTTAAACAAACCGCCGATACGATATCAGAGCGTCTCCGACCCGCTCCCGTCCCTTGTCATCAAATTCCGACTCACAGCCATCGATGCACCTACATAAGAAGCAGCAGGTTGTCAAATATAGCAGGTCTGGTTGGGTTACTTTTGCTCAGAAATACTTTTGTTCAGCAATCAAACAACAGTCTCCCGCACCAAACTTCTGTGTTTGCATAAACCATCCACCATCCCAGCTTGCCACTGTATGCAGATGCTTTCTCTTGACATCATCTGATGTCCTCTGTTCCTGTGGTGATAATTACTGCAGCTGCTAGATTGTATTTACGGCTGCAATCGCTTCTTTGAGAGGACACATATGCCAAAAAAAAAACCAAAAAAAAACTTATATGATATTTCACATTGTTTCTTCGATTTATTGAGTCAGTTTTGGTAGAAAATGCGTGTATGTTATTTTACTGCATAAAGACACATAAAACAAAGCCCCAAGTCCTTCTTTGCAGTGTAGAGAGGCTTAATAGTTCAGCATGCCTCCACTGGATGAATTTGGCGGTATCATCTGAACACATATGAAGGTAAAACATGGAGAGGCCAAAATATGATTAATGATGTTACATGAGTTTCTCTTCATACACCTGACCATATGCTCCCTTGTTTTTTTTCACAAAATGAAGTGGAAAAGACCTTGGAAGTCTATCTACTTCTTAAATTAGCCTGGAAATAGAGGTAAAAAATATTGCATTCTTAGTAATCATGAAGCAAACATGACTTCCACCACAGTCGTGGAACCACGATTGGAGCTGCATGGCTTTCACAGGCAGTGGAGCTGCTTTGACTTAAAATAGACATCAGTGTTTGCAAACGGAAACAAGACGCCTTTAGCTCATTTTCACCACAAACCTCTCGCTCTCCAACACAAGCAGCCCGCCATCCAACTCGGCCCGGATGGACTAGCAGTCCCCTGATGCTCGCATCCTTTCCCCACGAGGTCCGGCGTGTGCCGACTGGTAAAGGAGAGAGAGCTGCACTAGCAGACGCCGGTCACAGTTGCTCTGCCTGGCATGAGCGCCGTGTTGGCTCTGGCCAGACTGGATTCTTCCAAGAGCTCTGTCTTTTCCGGCCGTCCTGGGCGCCCGTATGGGGCCTGGCGTGCAGAGCATGAGCTTGGCATCTCAGACCAACAACAGGAGGTGGAGGCATCCTCGTTTTTTTTTTTTTTCTTTTTTCTTTTTTTTTTCCTGTCTTTTTTCCTCTCCTGATGATCTTCTCCAAGGACGATTTCCCTTCTTTTAAAACTGGCTGTGTTTACAACAGCAGCATTTTCAGACCTTCAAAAGGAATATAATAGAACAAAAAGGAACTCTGGGAATAATGGTGATTTGTTATGTTTAGAACAATGAGGAAAAATGAATGTCTTTCATGTCTGAATGCAGATGTATGGAGATATAGCATGTGTTATAATGAATGCTGGAAGGATGGAAAATAATTACCAGCATCAATTGGCTGATTCTATTTGACAGCAATGAAAAATTAATACATGTGCACATTCTCTGAAGAATTTCAGATATATTGCAAGATTGTGTATGTACTTTTTTACACTGTAGTCACCAATGGAAGGATGAGGATTGTTGTTCGCAAATGACATGTTTTACAGTTCATTCATATTTTGTCAAAATGTCACCATACTGCTCCTGTGATGTCCAAGTGTTCATAAGCCCGGACATTCATTGTCAACACCATGTTTTTAGGCTTATACACACTTGGATGACACATCAGGGGCAGTATAGAGGAATTGTTGTTTTTTTTCAACACCATGTTTTATCACATTTGAAGTAGTCACCATTTACTAAATTGTATTGGACTTAGCTTCAAAGTTGTTTACCTCTTAATCTCCAAGAGTGTTTGTGGACTCAAAACTATTTTAATACTTTACTTTAATACTTTAAAACTATTTTAACTGTTCTGTTTCATGGGAGGTTGCCGGAGAACCCAAAAGGAACCCATGTAGTCACAGTGAGCATAAAAACTCATCATATAAACGACAAACCTTCTTGCTAACCACTGCACCACCCCATGGGAAGCAACCAATCAATAAATGTTTAAAGATTTAAAATTTGACCATCACCAGATACAGTATATTTGTCATTAACTGCCAAGAAAAATCTTATGAGCTTCGGTGTCCGACAATTAGACAACCAAAATGAGGTCCAGCTACCTCCAACCTAACCATAAAAGACATCAAAATGAATGCAGATGATCAAATATAACTATTTACCATCAGCGAAACGAATATTAGTGTAAATACAGATAATTTAACAGGTCGGATAATTGAAGGATAATGACAAAAGTATCAATATTTTTGCGAGATGTTCAGACAAATGGCGCTAAAACACCTATTTTTCTAGAGCCCCTTACATATCCCCATTACTAGCAAAACGTTCTCAAGTCGCATTCAAGCATGATGCTGTTAGAGGAGCATTAACGCTGCCCAATAAAGATGCACTAAGCACTTTGACACAGTCTTGGCATATCAAACGCTTACAAAATTCACAAGTATAAATAATGCATGTTTGCATCTAGAAATCACGATGCAACAATGGCGCCAGCAGGCTGTGCTCAACAAAGTCTTGTGAAAAAAAACAACAAAAAAAAAATAATAATAATTTTTTCCCCCTGCATTTTAATATATGCCTGTGCAGTAATTTTTCTCAGTTTAGATGTAAATGTAAATATCCTTCAGCGCCTCCCTTAGTATACATGTCAAAGCATTGTTTCACAGGCTTCTTGTGCAAAAAGCAGGAACCCTTCTGCCAGCTGCAGGGTTCATCTGCTTGTCAGAGTTTCTGTGCAGTTTTGAGGTTCAAGTTACTGACATCCATCCGGAACACTTTCTACAATAATCTGAATGTGTTCACTTCTGTTGACGTTGTGAACCAACAAGGGGTCAGAAGCTGCCGACGCTGTAAAGAAAAGCCCTCCAGTCCTTCCTGTTTATTATTCAGAGCTTCACAAACAGACAACGGCCTTATTTGAATTACACTGATTGCTTTATGTGTCTGCATTATCATGCTCATCTGTGACTAATGAATCTGGAAGCTACTTCCTCAACTTTCTGCCGCCAGAACGACTGACCAGCAGAGGATTTGAATCCTAACAATGTCCTTCAGGCGTCACGTGACCATAGGGAGCGTCTCATTTCCATGCAGAGCTCTGCGGATGGCGAGTTTTCTGGCCGCCCCAGCTAATGAAAATAAAGGAAACTGTATTTTAAAGCAGTGCCCTTCCTGCAACCCCCATAATTCATGCTGTTTATGATGTAAATATTTCAGAGAGGTGAGATGACCCTGCAGCATGGCAAAGGCCATTAATAATCATAAAAAAATATGAACCAGCCTCTCAATGATTAATTGCATGCATTTTGCATACTGCTATGTTTGCGGCGAGCTTTAAGCAATTTACTATAAGCTAACTTAACTGTCAAACTAACCAAGGCTACTTCAAAGTGATTTTCGTCCGTGTATCAATAGTTACTCCACAGTTATACCCACAAAGCCTCTAAAATGGAGTCAGCCAAGACAAGTTTTGGGAGCATCACATCTTCCAGCGATCTGCTGGGAGTGCTCCATGGCACAAACACACACAACACACACACACACACACACACACGTCTCCACAGCCGGGAACAGGAAGCAGCTATTGTTCTCTTAGCGAGCGCAGAGGCTCAACGTCCAACACAAAGAAAGTGAGGTCTTGGACGTGGACGCTCTCTCCAAGTTATCTTTGAGAGAATTGAAGAGAGAGAGCAGTGTCCGCGGCTTTTCACACGGGCGCTGCGCTTGATATCGCATGTGTGACCAATTAAAACGCGCAGCTGTTCTCCCTCCCATCTGTTTGAAACAGCTCTGTGTTGTAGGCTGTTGCGGTGTTTGGATGCGAAGTGTCAATCTCACAATGAATCACGGGGCTCCACACTTGTTCTCATCAGTTGTTTCTGGCGTCATTCTCATCCATCTTCAGCCTTCGTGTTCTTTGTCACGGCAACTCAACAACAAAGTCGTTTTAGCGAGACAGTCTTGTTTTTAAAACTGGAAATGTGATCCGAACATCTGACTGTGAAAGAGAAAAGCACTATAGTTCATTGTTGTGTTGCAAATTTCTTGTGGTATATTTTAACTGTATAAGCATATTAACACACACATACAGAAAACACACACACATTTTCCCCCAACAAAATGTATAACTGCCACTCATTTCAAACATGCACACACACACAATGGATAAATTAATACATACATATTAGTGTTGAAATTTTATGTCTGAGTAATTATGTAGCTTTGATATCACTACTTTTGTTATACGGTTTTACCAGTTTAAAAAAAAAAACCCACAAAAAACAATTTACATTGCAACCCAAAATTTTGCTGTATGGAAACATTTTTGTGACACCTTCCTGACTTTTGAGTTTATTTAAGGGAAGAAAATGACGGGGTATTTTTTTCTCAATTCTTTGTAGATTCATGTTTTCTGGTTTCTGTCACCCATAGTGTTTAACCATGGGGCCAAGTCAAGTTCACTTCCACTGTGTGTGTGTGTGTGTGTGTGTGTGTGTGTGTGTGTGCGTGCGTGCGTGCGTGCGTGTGTGCGTGTGCGTGTCTGGTGTATGTTTTTCACAATGGGTGTATAAATAGTTTGTTGTTTATGAATATTACCTCTAAAAGCCCAATTGGCTTATTTAGGAGTAACATCATCCTGCTGTTCACAATCGACAGCTATCGTACTGCCGATTATTTACTCTAACTTCATATACCACATACTGTCGACAACATAATCAAACGCCATGTGTGGCATACTGCCTACTAAATGAACTATTAACTTCGCGGACCATTTGCACTGAAGAATACAGCTGTATCGTCTACTAAAGAACCACAATTGGTTCTTGACTACATGGAATTTGTCTTTGAATCAACTGGAAGTGTCCTGCTAATTTGCTAATTCTCAGAAAAAAATTAAATAAAAACATAATTTGGATAAGCTGACCTCATAGCTGGAGTCCTCACAGTCACTTTCTCACTTGAGATTTTTGCAGAACATCTCAAGTTACAAATGAACAGCTTTCGAGTTAAAAGTACTGTCTGTTTGGATGTCTGCGATTGTGCCGTCAGAAGAGACACAATGCATTGTGGGACAGTTGAGGATGTCCAGTTAGTTATTGATGGATAATCAGAACTTCCTGCTAATCCATTTAACATCCACGGATTTCCTGCGTTCGCAAAACTCACATGCCACGCAGTTCAAGCAGGCCCTAGATTTGACCTTACATTCAGTATCCACGGTATAGCAGGAGATTCTGAGCCATAGTCTGTGCAGGCATGGCTGGAGTTGCTAGATTTTAAACTTTAATGATCAAAAGAAAAAAAAAAAAGAAATCTTTTTGGAAGCTGCAACTTCAGCACCAGGAACATCTGATTGGCAGCCCGATGCCAGTTATAATTCCATCAAGGAAACAGTTAATTAAACATCATATAGTGGCGTTAGTTGTTTCATTTCCTAACCGTGCATTTGAAAGGTGGAGCCTCACTCAGTCATCAGAGTCTCAGATCAGGCAGAGACAAACAAACCTGACCAAACAAAGGCTCCACTGGTGGAACATTTCAAGCTCTGGCACTCAATAGTCTTATTTGATGAAGATTCCTGTGAGGCTGAACTAACCCACCGCCTCACTGACAGTTGGCTGTTGATGCAACAGGCCCCTCCCGCCTCCCCCTCTCACTCTGGACACTTGCAAGACTTTAGGCCTTCTGAAGCAGGTGCTGAAATCTAGCTCAGACCGGCGAGCCATGATGTTTCACTGGAGCCGCGCCGGGCCAGATTGCTTCCACAGCCAAACTGACATTTTCACAGTAAAGCCACTCTTGATTAGTGCAGCCCCGCTACAATCTTCCTATTTATTCTTAGAGGCAGAAAAGCATTAATTCACAGTAATTAATGAACAAGCAGTGGAGGGCCGCAAGCAGCAGCTTCCACTGGGAGGCTGGAGGAAGGGACTCTTTCCTTTGGCCTGATTAGATTCACTCCATTTCCAAACTCCCCACGACACTGTAACTGTCTAATGATGGCTGCGAGTGGATATTCTACAGCAAAACCAGTGTGGGTGTCGTATTTTTTTTTTTTTTTTCATTTCTATTTGTACTTTTTTGTGGGGGTTAGGGTGGTGGGGGTTGTGGCATCCAAATTCACTGCTCTCTTATTGTATGGATTGCATAGACAAGCGCAGTCCCACACTGGCACTGAACTCACGACCTTGTGGGAGGTAGATCATAACAACCGTGTTTCGAATCAGCATTGGAGTGTAACACACTTCTGACCAATTAATGAATAATTTAATACCTGCTTTGCTGTTCAATTTGCATGTCCTTTTTAGTGAAAAAAAAAAAGAAGAAAAAAAGTGAAGTTCACAACAACTGATTATCATCAAATCTGAGATGAAAGCATTCGGAACTCAAATGACCTGATTTCCAAATAAGACATCATGCAGCAGACGTGTTATGACTCCGTTTGGACTCATTCAAATTGCCTCCCGTCTTTTATTGTGCCCACATTGAGCCTTTTTTTTTTCTTTTTTCTTTTTTTTTTTTTTTTTAGATCAGAGTCATTTTGTTGTCTTCCAACCCTTCCTCTCTCATATCCTCTTTGGCTGTCACTCGATTTTATTCAGACGGATAAGCTGATCTCTTTTATCCACACTTGATCTTTTTTCTCTTTTATCACCACGTCTTGATTTTTTTTTTCCTTTAACCCCCCTGACATCCCTCGTTCCTTCCAGTTGGCTGGCCATAGAGCTCTGCTGTATGAAAACAGTTTAGACTTGAAAGGCAGGAAGGAGTCGGCGTGGAGGGGAGGAGGATGGGGGTGGGCGGATGGTGGGAAAGGATGCGCGTTGGCTGGCCCGCGGGTCGCGCTTTCTGTCACCGTGAACGCCAGGCAGTGGCGCTTGGCATTCCATCAGCTGCTAATTGTCTGCTTGGTTCTTACAGACAGTGGCTAAAGAAGCGGGCTTATATTTAGACATGCTTCCATGCCAAAAAAGTAAGTTTCTCCTCCCACAAGGAAGTGGCAGTGTTGGGTGAATCCAGAGGAAATCGTTACGCTTTCCGTCATTTCTATGCTGACACGGGCACAAATCTTTCCTGCTGACATGGACCACACTTTAACTGGACCCACCTGGCTTACTTCCCTATGACATACCTGTTTTAATTGTCAATTAATATGATCAATGGCGTCCTTAATCCTGAAAAGGGCTCAAAACCTTTGATTTGATTACATTTTGATGTTACACGTTCCATAACTGAAAATGATGAGGAAAATGAAATTTCTTATTTCAGACGAACAAAGAGCCAATCATAGATGACCTGTCTGCCAAAACTTTTATCAGAACTACACAAATCAGTCCTCGGAGAGTCTCACTATGAACACATCAGCACACTCATTCGCGCCTTCTTTTTCATTCATGCTGTCCAGACTCTGTGTAGAAAATCAGTGATTTTACTGCAGCGCAGTGGTGTGATGTCTGTGCTGGTCCCCTGTGAGTTACGGGGACTCTGGCGCCCTGCTGCAGCTTAGCTCCGCCCACCGACACACTGTACAACATCCTCTGATCTGCAGCTCGAACCGTCATGTAATTTGGCAGAACTGACCACATACTGATACTGAGATTTTTTTCTTTTTCTTCTTCTCTTTTTTTTTTTAAGTGCAAAATGTGGCCCACATAAGCACAACAAGCCGCACCCAGCAGTTTGTCTCTATATTTGTTTTTAATTCTTAAGTCACGTTTGATCACACAAAGCTTCAGCGGCAATTAAAGGCAGCCATGCAAAGTGATTCACGTGTTCATTTGTCGCTGACAGATGGTCACTCATGGACATTCCAGGCCTTTTTTTTTCAGTGTTGTTTTTTTCTGCAAACTTGTCCGAGGAAGAACTTCAGCCAGGGGTTGTGCGCCAGTTTTCTCCAGAGGGCCATAATGACTTATTTAAAGTAAGTGAAAGACCACACATTGAACAATTTAACTGAAACATGAAGCTTATAGAATTTAGTAGAAGTTACAGTCAGGTATTTACCAGTCCAGAAGGTATACTGCAGCTTAATGTGAAAAGCTGCAGATTGCAGCTTAATGTGAAAAGATGAGGCTCAAACATTTTCAAACCTTTTCTGTTCCCAGCATTTTTGATTACACCAAACTTAAACTTGACAATAGCAACAGTTAAGCTATTCCAAAGTAAATTTAGACAGCACCCTCTGACAGCACCCTCGGTTGAAATAGACTCATTGTAATGATCAACCTTATGAGTCATTTAAATATTTCTTACTTTTATTGGTCTTTAGGGGATCAGTTTGTCTTCCTTTGAGAATTTTACAGGCCGGATAGAGACTTTTATGGCTTAATTGAATTTGCTTTATAGATTAAACAGAATGTACAAATGTACCGTATTGTGATTCATTTTTTAACCAGTGGCAATTTTGGTATAACATTTTGGGAGGAGCCAAACAATATTCACATTAAAAAATGATGACACAATCCAAACATGAATTAAATTTCACTGAACCATACTCGCACAACAAATAAACTGCGTGCGAGTGAGAGAGCAGTTCACACCACTGGTGATAGCACAAACTTTGAAGGCCCGACAAAACATGCTGTATATAAACAGCACCACGGTGGTTTAGATGCTCAACAATCAAATACTTTAAATTGAAACACCACCAACATGACGACAATAAAAACAATGCAAAATTAATGCTTTGAAGGGCACACAGCCAATGATAGTCTAATGCACAAAGCTGCCACGGGAAATATCCTTGTCTTACAGCCATTGAAGCAACACAGAAAGAAGAGATCCCTCGGGAAGCCTGCGTGAGGTGATGGGCCCCACTGACAAATACACAACCACATGATGGCACATACCGCCGGCAAATCATTAGCTCAAGCGCCATAGAAATTTAGAAAATATGCAAACCACATCATCAACTCCACTTGTAAATTAATTACTAAACTGCCTTCTGACATCTGTGTGTCAAACCTGCAAAACAAAGGCTCAATACAGCAGACCAATACTTGATATTTAAGAATAACAATTAATTTGACTCACTGATGAGCTTCACGTCTTGAAGAGGAATGAAGCTGCATGTGTGCAAATGACATTGCTGATAAAAATCCAACAGCAAAACAGCTTTTCTGATGAGGTAGCCGTTTGCCAAGTTTTCTTTTTGAATCACTCCCTGTTTAATGATCTTGTTTTATCTTATCCCTCTTAGTAAATGATAAAGTGCTGTTGATGTGGTCCCAAATGTTTAATTTCCAATTTCTGCTCAAGGGGTAAAGTGCCAAATCACACAGTACTTTAAAATACTTTACACAGTTCATCAGTACTGTAATGTTACACAAACTGATATCAGTGCTCCTTCACTAAAGGAGCCTATCAGCAGGCACAGTAAGACGCAAAGACACACAGACACAAATTCTCACATGACTACACTACAATTTTTTGCTATTAACTAAACTTCAATGACACATTGTGTCTGACTTTGACGCGTCTGTAATCTTCTTCTGCACAACATCACCACTGGCCTCTAATCCAAAAATGCCAGTATATTTACCTAATATTGACAGTCCTTGATCAGTTACTCAATAGAGACAAAAAAAAAAGGATCACTCAAACTGCTACATTTGCAGCTGCCATATATGAGGAAATAACCAATTCTCATGTTCATTTTTATTTTGATTATTATCTCAATTAATAATGACTGATTCCAAGAGAGTCATCAGGCAATGCAGAGGCAATAATTATCTTAACTTCTTTATGTCCTGCACAATAAACTGCGGATTTCTTTCTTGCTTTTTTTTATTGTCCCTGGGTGAGCCATCGCAAGAAAGACAAACTGAGTCTGAAACTGAAAAAAGAGGTGGTGAAATACATTTTTGTAAGATCAGGCTGACATCAGCGAGTGCATCTGAGGGATCATCACAACTTTACTGACATACCTGGCGATTTATGCCATCATGACACCTTTCATTACACGAATGACGGAGGAGCAGCTTGTCCAATTTTCATCTTGGACGGGCAATAATCACTATCCGGATGACATCACAAATGAAAAGTATTAGTAGGTGCATGTGTAGCCCGTGTAAGGTTTAGATACGACATTCCACTGTATGCCGCCTGTTAGATTGTACGCATAATCAAATTCCGATGGTGTCACGTTGGAAATGGACAGCATATTTTATTCAACCTTCTGTTCTAATTTGTTTGAATGCATGAATAATGAGGAGAGCCGAGCGGCTGTCTATTGAACCTTGTATTTATGGGCCCAGTGCATTAGAAAGTGCAATCCCTGAATGATAGAGAAACCCATTAAAGTAGTAATAAAATTGCAAATGTCTCCGTTCTCTGTTTTGCTGCCTTTCACTCTGGGCAGCAGAACACGTCGTTCTCGCGGACTGCATGCGAGGCTGCTGGCGAACACATACACGGCGATATGATACCGAACACATTTCCCAATCCAATTCCTCCCTGCTGTGCCACTGAAACACTCTGTGAGATCCATCTTTTTCAATTACGCCAAGAGAGGATAGGCATTCCTTTAAGCCTGGAGGGAGAGGGAGTTTTTAAGGACAGGTCTCATCCCCAGATCTGCGGCTGCAGTAAAATGTATTGCCGCAATTGGATATAATAGGAGATTCTGCTGGATTAATCGGAGGAGAAGCCAGTGCTAGTAAGTGTCCATCTCCGTACGATTCTTCGGCAAAAGATGATACAAGAGTTGAAAAAAAAAAAAAAAAAACACATCACAAACATGGAAGCAGTGTTATACCTGAAGGTCTGTTCGAGAATCATTTGATTATTTCAGAAACCGACAAGAAGTCAGACATCCTCTGAGAGATCTTCAAACCTTTAGAGAATTCTTACAAACTTTCGCCTTAATACATCACAGACATCGGTGGTACTTTGAAGGCCATTAGAGGTGCTGGCGGCCACGGGACCTTTACTTGGTAACGGCTATAACAAGGTGCATATCTGCAGTTCAGATTGGCTCAACATTTCCATCTTAGACAAACATGATGAAAAACATCATATGGACTCTTTTAGGTGGAAAGGTGCTCAGTGGAGCAGGGCCGAGGGAGTTGAGGGGATTGTGGCCAGAAGCTAAAACTTAAAACAATACTAAATTATGTTTTAAAAGTGGATGTGGCACTCTTGTGGATGTGGCAATGTAGGGCAGAAGGGTTAAACAATTATTAAGACATTTGAGTTTTCATGTGTTTATACGAGCAACATAGACATTTTTGCTACAAATTAACAGTTTTTTTTTTCTTATGCCCTAAGGTGCAGGTACAATTCCAGTGAAAGTGGTGAAAACTGAAACGTTGCCATGTCAGTAACAGACAGACGGTTTGTTGTAACTTTTGGAAGAAATGTCTCATTGAATAGACTTGATTCAATAAAATTCAATTTTTAGAAGAATGCAGCTTATGTATCCGTCTATGACATGTAGGTAACCGCAAATCTATTCACTTATAGCCATCCATCTCTCAGAGCTGGAGAGATCTATCCATAAATGGATAGATATGTGAGGATATCAACTATTTATCCTCGTGTCTCATCTCGCCATCCATCACAGATGACTTGTGTGGAAGAGAATGTGGTAGATTAAGAATTTGGAGTTCATGAAGCTCTGATTTACTCTGTCATCAGTCTGACAGCGGGATAGTTAAGTTTGGCTAAATAATTAAGATGACATAAGGTGGATTTCGCTGACTTGCACACACAGTTTGGTAAATAAAAATCAAGTGCAATATAGAGATGTATCATATATATATTAATTACAATTAATCACAGAATTCCCACAATTAATCGCGATTAATTGCGTTTTGAGTTGCATTTTTAAAATTCTACTATTTTGTATTTCAAGGCAGTTTTAAGCCCATAATGTAAATGATTCCTTACCATTGTGTCTTAATTGGGAATCAAATGAACACAAAGAAAGATTTTCCTTTTTGACCTTTTGTATTTTATTTCAAAAAAGTGCCATGTAGACCAACTTGATACACTGTCTACTTCAAATAAAGTTTTTCAAATAAAGTGCCATGTGGACCCACTTGTCTATTTCGAAATAAAAAAAATAGAAAAATACAGCTTAAACAAAATGCTACAAAAGTGTGGTCATGAAACCATGACTTAGAGGTTAGGGAACAAACTTACAAATAAAGTAATTTAGTGCTTACTTTGAGAGATTCAATATATCAGGTCACTCTCAGGTCACCTACTTCAAAAATAAATAGGTCCATCGGTCTACGGCGAGTCTGCAGCACCTGGATGTTTAGCGGAGGGGAACCTTCAGGGCCTTCTACGCCTTCAGAGAAAGCCTTAAAAAAATCATGACCAAATAACATGAGTATTAAATTATATATATATATAAACTATCTCATTTAATTTAATACAATACGTTTAATACATCATCTATGTTCAAAAGTTTAGTTTACTGTCAAGTTCACATCAGCAATGAAAGGGTTACTGTCCTGAAACCTGTTATCCAATCAGAATCGTCCGTCTCTATCAAAGCCCGGTTAGCTGGCTCATTAATTGGTTAGGACTTCACGAATCCGGGGGAAGGCCAAGCTATGTGTGTGTGTGTGTTGGTTTGGGGAGTGATGGGAAAATTGACCAATCACGGTTTGATTTTAAGTGGGCGGGACAAAAACAAAAGATCGTAGGCCTTCGTGAAGTGCGAACGGCGGGCAGAGTGGTGAAAATGACAGAAGAACACGAGAGCGAAGTGGTGGCTAGGTTGTTAGCATCGCCTTTTTTCAAGGCGGCCTTGCACAGAAAAACTTCAAATAATAAAAAACGGAAGACCAACTCCAGAACGGGAATCAAAAGAAAAGGTTAAGAAAGTGGAAAGGCATTTCAAGACCGAAAAATATCAGCGATATCCATGGATGAGGGGCTGTAAGAAAACAAACGGGCACCGACATCAAGATTCTGCGGCACACCTGCAAGCGATGGTCAGTTTGATAACTTTTGGGGACTCAAGACTTGATCTTTAGCTAGATGAGCAGCGCCGTGATCATACTACGGCCCACAAAACAAGATCAACAATTATTTTTTAGTTTTAGGATACTCATGAAATCATTTGCCAATGTGTGTATGGCTTGTTGTGCGCGTGATTTATAGCAACTGTCCATAGTGATGAAATGAGCCTCGGTGTCGGTTCAGGGGATGAAGTTTTGGGTGACCTCATTTTATATTTCCAGATTTTGGCGTAAGAGTATGTTTATTTGATGAAGCCTAAATGGTCTCAAGTTTTATCAAGTTACTGTTGAGAATGTTTCTTGTTGCAGAGAATGTTATTGATTGTTATGGTCTATTTGTTTACATTACCTTGTCATCGTTGATTAAATAATTGCAGTTGTTAAACACTTTCAGTTCATCGTACTGTTTCTTTTTTTCCGCGATGATTTCTTTTCTCGGCAGTGAGGGCTGAGGTGAAGGCCCAGCTGTAGTGCTCACGCTTTCGCCACTGGTTTTAGCATGTAGGTGCTCACTCAAAGTCGATGTACTGCGGTGGTAGTTAAATTCCTTTTGACAAAGGTTGCATTTTACTTTTGACTCGTCAACTGAACCGTCTAAGTTTTTTTTTTTTTTTTTTTTTTATAAGTTAAACAAGCCGTGCAAAAGTCCGGTATCACTCTCTTTCCATCGTGGTGTTTACTTCAGGAAAACTGCAAACATGGCGCTAAAGAGGAGCCGATTACGGGCGAGTGGAAGGGACAAAATTAGCTACAGCGATTGCGATTAGCGATTTGCGATTATATAGTGCACTACATTGATGATGGGGGACGATTTCGAACACAGCATTGGTGTGATGTGGTGCTGCCTTAATCTCGCGATAAAAAAATTAATCGTGTTAAAATTGATTTGTGTTAACGCTGATAATAACGCATTAAACTGACAGCACTAATACATACAGTATATATATATTTCCGGATCCCTGAAACAAACGTTGTCACAGCTACTCACAGAAAGGATGGGCAAGATGACAAAAATAAATCGAAGTACTGTTAAAAAAAAAAGAAAAAAAGGAAAAAGAAGGAAGAGTGGTGGGCCTTAACAGATTTAATAGTCCACCAGTAATGTGATCGTCTGGCTGCGGAGTGAAGGAAGAGCAGCTGTGCAGTGAAAGGTTACAGGAGCGCAGTGCGCCTCCAGCCAGGTCCCCCTTGCAGCGCTCTATAATCAGTTCAGTGTGTGATCATGGCGTTTGGTGTGTGATCATTCAAAAACCCTATTGTGAAGGGGGATTGGAAACACCAGGACACGTATGAGTAATGGACAGAGAGGGGTCCCTGTTCGCTAACCTGCCTCCTCCATCACACACAGCGACTGCCCTGTGGGCAGGCACAGCAGAGGCTGGGTGCGCCATGCCAGCAGGTGGGGAGGCGGTGGCGGGCTGCGAGTGTTTGATGCTCGTCACACCTTACCCAGGATTCACAGCTGGCCATTTGTTTTGCTTTATGTAGCGCGGCGTGAGCGCTGCTGCAGCCTTTCCGCTCACCTTAAACATGCACATGTGGGTGTGTGAAGCCATTGTGCTGATGTCACATCCTCAGCTCCTAATCAGGGAGGCAGTCAGCAAGCATCCTCCTCCTCCTCTTCTAAGTCCTCAGTCTCCTGACCGACTGGAGGAAGGGAATTACATTTCCCCTGGGTGGCCTGACGCTGGGAAACAAGCCCCCACTGGCCTCTTGTCGGGGGAAGATGAAGATAGCCTGTGGGGTAGATTGAAAAAGTGAGAAAATCTTCCCCAAATCAGAGAGGTGACCTAGCCCAGATTGTTTGGCAGATTAAAAAGTCCAAGTTTGTGATACTTTTCATTTGTCAGAGTGCAGTGATTGATTCGTGCTCTAAAGCCTTTTTAAGCGCAGCGGCATCACGGCGGTCACGAGGGGCTACGTCGCGCTCACTGACATGCAGAGGCGCCCTGCTTCTGTTTGAGCCATCCCTCCGTCGAGCACTGAAATCACAAGTCATCTGCTCGCCCACTCTTACAAGGGATCAATTAACAGTATTGACAGTTAATTAATCGAGTAAATAGTTCAGATATGTTGAGCATTCTCTGATGCAAGACCCAATTCAGGGACAGCCTGGAGCAGTTTGTTTGCTGAATCAACGATGTCATGTGAATGGATGTCAGGAAGCCAAACAATGACTTCAAAATACTTCCACGTGTTGGAGTGTGATGGTAGTTGCAGCGAGCAAAGCAGCTTAACTACACAAATCACCACAAAGAAAATGTGGGCAGTGAAATGAAATGTATTAAAAAAAACAAAAAATAATGCTTATATTTATAATGTGGTGTGTAACAGTGTTACATCTGAGGCCATTCAGCTGTTTTAGGATGATTTTATTGTGCATCAGTGGTGATATAACTGACTGCCTTGGGCAGAGCGCCCTCACTTCCGGCCACTCTACATAAACGAAGCCAAAATAGAGTGTAGACTCTACGCTTGCAATCAAGAAATGGTGCGGATGCACCAAAGCCTCGCTGAAGGCACTGCTGGAAAAAAACGGATTTCTTCCAGTTTACAGCCAATTACGGCCACAGAAAGTTAGCATCACATTTCATCTGGACCTTAAACAATTTTCAAGAAGTTTGGAAAAGTTTCTACGTTTCCAGGTATTTCACTCAGATGTGCTGTCAATTATGAGGTTTTCATTTCAATTCGTTTCCATTGCATCAGATAACGTATTAAACCAAATTTAGCAGAAAGTTTAACTCTGATTAAAGCATCAGCGCTATAATCACCATTTGGAATAACAGAAAAAATCTTTGGAGGAAAAACCTTTTATGATCAGTGCAGTTTGTTGTGGGCCCTATCCACTAACATCCCAGAGGTTTATGTCCCCCATCCACCAGGGGGCGAACGGAATCTTTTGGCCACGCTTTTGAGGAGCTGCCATGCTGTACTCCCGACAATGAGGGGGAAGCGGTGAATGAGTGAATAATGAGTTCTGTCACAGTGGTTATCTCCTTTAGGCATTTGGGGTAAAATGTCTAATCCATGACAGAACAGCTTCCCTGCACTTGGTGTTTGCTGACAGCCTTGAACTGCTGTTAAACACAAACACAAACAAGCGTTTGTACCAATTTTAGTGCCTAAATCATAACAGAGCAAAAGGAGTTACTTGTGTCATGAGGAATAATTCTAGATGACTAAATTATTATCATTGATGATTCCATAACGTAGAGCTCCACAGATATCTGTGTTAAGACAACTTCCACCAGCCCCACGTTTCAGAATCATAAATATTTTTCTGTCTGTGCTCATATAAATACACACACTCACTTATTTATCTGCATATTTTTTCCATTCAAAGAACATATTTTGATGCAACACCTCAGACACCCACAAGGTAAATCATGTTGAATGTGTTTTAAAATGACTGGATTAGTGACGAATGGGTTTCAAGTACCCCATTTTCCTGCTGCAGACAGACGTAGCTCCTCTCTATCAACACAACCATCCACATCATGTTATTCCACTAAATCTTTTGTGAAGGCTCCATAAAGAGACATTTGAATGGGCACCGAATGCCTCCTGCTCGATTCTCTGACCCCGTGAAGGTCACTGCCAGTCTTTATAGTAAAACTTTATGGGATGAAAGAATCCCCAACTGATCTGAGACCTTGGTCTGTAATTGGTTGATACCCTTCTGCTTAATACGAGAGAGAGAGAGAAAGAGCGAGAGAGGCTGGTGTGATATTCACAGATTGAGATACGAGCGTTGAATATTCAGGATGAATCAGTTGGATGCAGTGTTCAGGCTCATTGTTGTTTTTTTTTGTATCGACACAGATGGGATAAGAGTGCGATGGGCTTTTGTTGCCTCCCTGCTCATTGCTAGTCTGTTCTTTGTGATCCCGTTGTCCCCGCTCTATTCTACACACAAGCGGCGATTGTGTGGGCAAACAAAACCTCCCTCCCAAGTGATCACTTTCATTGAACTGCAGACACTGCGTGAAAATATGTTCACTGGTATTCAGGTGTTGGACGGGGCAGCTGTCAACAATACCCTCTCCTTTTTCAATCCGAGGTGCACATCAAAAGGTGATGCGGGGAAATATGCATCCAAGGTTGCCAAAGACTTCACAGTATACTTCATTCCTTTTATTGTGTCCTCTTCCTACAGAGTAACAACAGCGTATTGTCTCGGTATCTCGCGGGGAGTCAGGCAGCGACCATCAGAGGAAGAGTAATAGGCCGTACAGCTTTGGGCATATGCTGGCGCAGACATGGCCCCTAAACTTCCTCTCCATCATTCTCTTCATTTACCCACCACTGAGGCACATCT
>CAAKHG010050765.1:48526-59869 GCA_901007715.1 Dactylopterus volitans
ATCTGGGTCCAGGTGGCATCGGAACATGTTGTCAGCATGTTGTGGTAACTGCCTTAATAGCTTGAGCCATTCTAACTGACAAGATGGGAAAACAGACATGGCAGAGTCTCACTAGGCCTCTTTATCTCGTGTTTACCCACCACTGTTCCATTGATAACAAAGAAGCTGGTACCTTTGTCACTCTCAGGAGCCTGCGGACGACATGTTGTAGGGTCTTCTGTGTTTTTATTGAGCAGATCAAATAGCGCAACACCTGGTTAATTTCTTCACAGAGATAAGTGTATTGACAAGTTAAGAGAAACACTGACCCCATTTACTCCTGATATTAAAAGAATAGTTGTAAGAGGTGCTATCCGCAGTTCATCACATTGATCGTACTCTCTGGCTGACGTATGTATCTCCAATGGAGCCCTGAATGAACCGTAGCCAGGGAATCAAGAATCACTTGTCTAGCTAGTTTGAAAAAGGCTTGCCACAAAAAAAAAAAATAAATAAATAAAAAATAATCAGTATTCACTTCTTTATGTTTTCCACCCTGGTCAACTCTAACCAAAACAGCTGATTTGTGGTGGAATACAGTGCCCCCCTTTCACTGTGTTTTGGTGTAGGAATACAGGTGTGTTGAAAAAAAATGTAGTTCCAGGTAAAAGGGCAATGGGGTCACCATGGACGTCAAGCAGTAGTGATTTGTGAATGTCTCTCCTGGCGACAGGAAGTGTGCGGCTTTCCAGTGGATGATGGACATGTCAAAAATAAGCATCTGGCTGGCAGATGTATCTTAACAAGTTCTTATCAGCTGCCAATTTCAGTAGACAAAGGACACATTTTCAGTGTCATCATCATTTGTCATGATGACTAATCACAGCAGTCCCCGAATAATCTTTCAAAACACAACTGTACTCAGAGGCCAAGCCAGATCCTTCCCAAAATGTGATCACTTGTTTCTAAGACCAAACCTTGTCCATAAAAAGTGTCATCAAAATACATTCATCACTTTTTTCAATATCCAGTAACAGGCATACAACGATGGGTGAAAACATAAAATAAGTCCTTCCTTTTGTCACCAGAGCCCACTTTGTTATTAGTAACGATTAAGTGGCAATATCATGTCTGTCATCATTGTACATTGCATGAACCAAACAAATGTGATAAAAAAAGAACATCGTCTTGGAAAAAAAGATAAACACATAAACTTGTAAATAATTTTGAGGTTCACTTGAAAATCGTCCCGTTGCTCAGAAACACACCTTCAAGAAAATCTATAAAACCACATGGAGCCCCGACTTCTGAAGATAGTAGAGCCATTGGAACGTCTGTTGTGTTGCGATAATGATAAATAATACCCAGCGTGCTTTGCGGGGAAATCAGGAAGGCCACTGCGCTCTTTGTTCTGCTGTGATAACCTGCTCAATGCTGTTAGTGGCCGAATTTGTGTGGAATTTACCAGCTGCTGGCAAGAGAGCAGGAAAGTTGACTTTAGTCACTGCATGCTACAATGCTCACACGCCGAGCGGACATGTTCAGCCTGCATAAGCCTGTATGTACGCATCTGCTTCCCACACACACGCACACGCATGCGCGCGCATGCATACACAGGTTAATCCGTAGAATGTCTTCAATAAAGGATTAAATAAAGGTTTGCTTTGGATGCATCCTGATGAGCTGAACTCCACAAGGTTGAGGATTTTTAATTGACAGCATCGTCACATTGTTGCCCCCACACACACACACACACACACACACACACACACACACACACACACACACACAAACACCAAGTAAATTGCCACTTGCCTCCGTTGAGCTTAAAGTGTTGCATAAGAGCTTCCAGGTACATTGTTAAAACAGTTTTTGAATAAAAAGTTGCGAGATTAGTTCTTGCTGGTGATGACCCAGAGGGGTGAGGAATATTACCTGGACTGAGGAGGGACTGTGAACCAATATAAGTTATAGTGAGACAAGCATTTATGTTTAATTAACGTTGAGTTCAAGAACTGCTGGCTTTATCCATTACAGAGACGGGCAGATGGAAGCTTCTTTAATTGGGGATGAGTAGATGGGTCACACACGAAGGTCAATGTTTTTCATAGAAATCTTATATCCTCTCTCCAATTCAGGTGATTAACTTTGTCACAGCTTCATTTTCTGTATAAATCTGTGTGAAGAGACATAATGAAGTTGAAGCTATAATCTAATAATATCTGCTTTCTCTCCAACAAAGGTATTTATTATACGTTTGTAGAGTTGGAAGTTTTATGTAATATTGTTGTAGATCAAATATCGGAATACAACAATTTTGTGTCTGTTTCAGTTAAAATGGTGCAACAAGCAGTTCCGAACATGCAATCTGATTGGTCAACCAGACATCTAGGACATGTTCAAATCAGCATGATGGCATACCTGTCTTATCACTGAACATATTACTCCATCATTTCCATGGCAACATGATGAGTTTGATTGTCAGAGCTTGAGCAAAAAATAACGGTCACCTGCAATACTGATGCAAAATTATTATTTTTTGCAGTAATCAAAACTTGATTTGCCACATCCAGTAAATCAAATTTAACAACTTAACCTGCCCATTTAATGTTGTGCCAATAATGACATTTGAGCACACACTCGCATATTATATTGCTTCATAGGACACCAAAGTAAACACAGTCATACATAAATATTGCAATATCAATTCTGAGTTAATGCTTTAAAAAAAAAGAGAAACATTAATTTCAGTCAGTCGTCTGTGTGAGTTCATCTGTAGAAATCGTGAATAACCTGTTAGTATTCAGCAGTTTCCTGAGGTCAGTTGGTGAAGAAATGTGAAGGCAGTGCCTTAAATGAAAAGATCCATCTTTACTCATTTTTTTTAAGATTTCAGTGGAACCATATGTCACCCAAAGAATTTGAGATTAAGTAAAACGTGAGGCCCCTGCTCAGCCCCTGTTTTAACTTGTCATCTTTGATTGACTCTTGCAGATGGAATATTAAGTATGTTCTTTTAAACACTAGTTTGGGGGGCAGGCGGAGAGATGTAGAGAAAGGGAATTAATCCGCTTGGCTTTATTTTGATAATGTTTTAGAGCTACGCCTGCTCGAATTCATCGGTGGAGCTGCTCTACTTTCTCATCCACAGACGAGCCAATTCTTAATCCCAATTCATCTAATTGTACCTCAGAGTGCTAATAAATATTGTTATGAATTATTCAGGCTCCGAGTGGGCTGATGACACAGAAACGGGTGCAGTGAGCAGAATTCAAAGAACTTCAAATAGGAAATGGGGAAAAAAAAAAGAAAAGATTCTATGAATTTGAATTAATGGAAGTAACATGGAAAACGAACAGTGCAGGGAGCTTCTCCACATGATTACTTGACTAATAGGAATGTTAGTACAACTGTCCAAAGAAAAATAGTGCCAGATGCAATCTGATATAAAAAGGTTAGTTGCATTAGATCCTTGTGTTTTCAATGATTGTACATGCATTGATATAAGTCTGTGTACTCCACAGCATCTTGAAAATGGCTCAATAATGTCTTGCACTGAGCAGCAGTAAGTGCCACTTTTAATGAATTCATCCCTTAATTTGCCACCCAGACACTATATGTTTTCAAATGTTGTCCATGTTCTGCACAGCTGGAGGTTTTACAGCTTGCTTCATGACTGTGGGTCCGCAGGGAACGACCGGGGATTAGGCTCTGTGGCAGCATTGCACCAAGCCTGTCTCATCGCAGGGCTGTTCCACTACTGAGCTCCACTAATGGCCACAGCTCAGACCAGGCCTCATTAAGGCAAACTGACACCAGGAAATGGGGACTCGTGGTAGGCGTGATTACATTAAAAGTTCAGACAAGCCTTTGGTCTGTGTAATTTGTGGCGCTCCGGTGATACACAAATAAACAAAACGCAAGAGCACTTTAGAAACAGCCCCCTTAATTAGTTCATCGAGACTTGGGTAAGCAATATCAACACTATGGCCTTGGGCTCCTTTGGAATAAGGGAGGGGCAGAACAGGGGAAGAACACTGACACACAAAAGACTTCTCTCCTGTATGTTTGCATGAATGTTATTTCTCAGCAGTGGAGGCAGGAGGGAGGTCATTGGAGCAGGCGATCCGGTCCAAGCGGCTGATTTTGGGCTGGAATTAAAATGTTCCACAGCTGTTTGGCTTGTCTTTGTAGCTTGACTAATGAGTTGTGGAAGAGGCTGATATCTCGCCAGTCGGTGACATCCTTACTCCAACCAGTCAACTGTTTCAAAGTGTTTGCCGACTAAAATACCACCTGGCCCACTCAGCTGTTGCTGCAAACAGCTGCCTTCCCAATATGTGGACTGTGGCGTGCTGTATACCAACTTAACCTTTCGTGAGATCAGCAGTACAATTACAAGGTTTTTCATACTCTGCATGGGATGCGACCACACTTTGAACACAAGGACGTTGCTGATTTATTTTTATTTGCCAGTTCTCATTGATTATGCTCATATACTCATAGTTTTTTCAAATTCCCGAAAATTTAAATGTGGTTTTGCCATACTCCAACTTAGCCGCTGCTCTACTGCTTAAGTGAAATATGAAGGCTATATATGGCAAACAAATGTTTTCCCATTGTGTGAAGCTGTTTAGAACCGCTAACTAGCCTTTGTTTCGCTGTTAGCCATCAGAGATCTCACCCAACGTTTTCATAACATTAGAACAGCTACTTTTGTGTTAGCACAGAGCAGATTCTTCTAGCATTTAGCGAATGGCTAAACTACGTTTAAAATTTTGCCTTGACTATTTTGTGCAAATTTGGCTTGTTGACATTTTGTGGAGCTACCTTTCATGAATTCCGGATGTCGCAGCCAGATGTCACTTGTCTCACAAAACTATCTTTTATTTATTTGTTTTAGATGTTAGCAGGTGGTGTAATGGTTTTCTAGTCTAAGATCTAAGAATAGGATGTTAAACATCATTCCAAGGGTAGTCTGACTGTTGTGAAACTCAGCTTTTTCACAAATAAGAGTTTGTACAGGATACTGAGCCACTTTTCCCATGATTCCATTTAAACAGATCAGCCTCAAAGACGCCAGAGCATTATGTGTTTTCACTCAGTTTGCTGTCTCTTCATCCTCGAAAAAGATCTCTGAATACAGTTGATGTCACACAGTGCTGCATCGCAGAATTTGATTTATGAAGTTGTGATGACAAAGTGCATATATATAAATTAATCCACTCATTCATAGTATATTCCTACCAATACACCAGCATACAAGCATACATATCCTTATATATGTTAACTTTAAACAGGACTAGAAGTTGTGAGCGGATATGTTTGTGCATCTATGTGAAAATTCATATACACAAGTAACTGTGACTATGCACAGGTACGCATACATAAACTGAACAAAATACCAACAATTACGTCTCACTTCCCTCCCTAGTGAGTGATTCCCCCCCCAACCCCTTGCATGTCTGTATTTCATTACTTTCAAATGTAATTTAAAGTAGGTTGGATCCCTCGGTTTTTCCATCCATTGCTGATGTACACTTATTAATATGACATCTAATGTCAGTCAGAAACATAACATTAGCATCAAGAATGGTCAAATAAGAATAGTTTGGTATTTTGAGGCAAATGGAGAGCAGGTGGGAGACACGTTCTTCACTTCAAAATGCATCGTTTTGCATCTGCAGATTTTGGCTGCTGAAGAAAAGACAACATAAAGAACAAAACAAATAAATAAGAAGAATCAGCCTGTCAGGGCCCGTCAGTAGGAGTCAAACACCTGTCCAATTAACCATGTCTGGTTCCAGTGCTGACTGGACCGGTGGACCTTCGCCTGACAGTCTGCGCTGGTTTTTGAGGGACGTTGTGGGCAAAAATGGCAGACTTGTTGATGCCAGTTTCTTGTAATTGATGACAGTGATGCTGCAACAAGAGTAGAAGTATCCATAACATCAACTAAGTTGGTCACCACCATCTCATGGGAGCACTATCAGTAAACATTATTATACACTGTATGATAGCTATTCTGATTGATGGATCGTGCATGAGTAATGGTGACATATGTGGTGGAAAGTGTTAAGATCAGGATTGAAAACGTTACTTTTTATTCCATCTCCAATACACAGTGGCAGCAGCAGCAGCACTCCTACACATTCTGTTCACCAGTTAGCTTCCCTTTTTTGTCTAAAAAGTGAGCGTTCACTGTATTTTTGCCTCTTCCCTCACTCCTATTGGTTGATAACATTTCCTATGTGGTAATCTGCACCTGATAGGTGATCAGATTAAAGTGTATCTCCAAGCCAAAAATATTCAGTCTTTAAAATTGTCATTTTACGCCAGCTGTCAGAGAGAGGAAGTGATGGAAGGCAGCTCCCTCTGCCTGGCTGTTTGTGTACCCGTTCTCATGGCTGCATTATATTTAATAGGCCTGCCGAAAGTTTCTTGAGATGTGTTCCTCCTGTTTACTTCTTGGGCTCCTGCATGGCTGAGAAGGTAGATTGGTGAGGTGAACTTTAATTGCAAGATGTATTTATTGACGCTGTTTTTGCAGCATGCACAAAGTACCTGCGAAGGTTTCCTTGCCAGTGTAGCTCCGGGATTTGTGGAATGAAAAAATACTGCAAGATAGAAAACGACAAGACTTTTTTTTTTTTTTTTTTTTTTCCAATCCTTGTAGATTCATGTCTTCTGGCTTCTGCCACCCACAGTGCTAAATCACAGGGCCAAGTTGAGTTCACTTCCACCATGTGTTTGTTTGTGTGTGTGTGTGTGTATGTGTGTGGGTGTGTGTGTATGTGTGTGCGAAATGCATCAGTCCTGTGCCATTATGGCTGGTCTAAAGGCCAGGTCGGAGCCGAGGAGAACCCCGCAGTCGCCTCCACACCATCCACACCATCCACACTGCCCACCAAACAAAACCCAGCGAACCGGCAAACAAAGCTCAAAGTGATGTTACACAATATACAGATGCTGTATTAGCACAGCAGCACTTTGTTTACACTGGACATATATACAGTACACATATATATATCCCTTGTAAGCAACCACACACTCATCTCAGGAAGCACAGAGTAGGAGGACAGGCCCGGTATCTCATCTTTAGCACTTCCTGTCACTGTGCGGTGGTGGTGCGGTGGATCCAGGCCTCGTGTTTGCCATAAAAGGCCTCCTACATGCCTGAAGACCAACTCCTACAGGCCCAGCAGATTCACTCCCGTGGGGTCATAGTCTGAATCATTAAGTCTTACAGAGGCTTTTCAGCGTCCGACAGTGACAGAGCTAAAACCAGCTAATGGCTAACACAAGGGTCGCTGTCAGAATTTTGTAATACAGAGTTTCTTCTGGCAGACAGGAGCTGCAAAAAATATATATATATAAATCACGAAATCCTCTTCCTACTTGCAAAATAACCCACAGGCAATTAAAGGGGAATGCATATCTCAAAGGCATAGCTGGTCCACAGGTAGGAATAATATCATTAATTGAGGTAAAGTTTAATGGGGAGAGCCTAATTAAAATCATTTTTTTCCAGGTGCATTTTACTAAAGCGGCAAGGATTTAAAACTGCTTCATTATGCTATCTTCTCATTTTCTAACATTTTCATTAGAGCTTAAAGGTTTTTTTCTTTTATTACTTTTTTTAAATATATAAAGTATCATTATGTGTTTTTTTAAAAAAATCATTATTTCTTATCTTTGTTTCAGACTTCTCAGCTGAGCAATTCGACCAGATCTGCAATAAAGGCTGCACATATATGCTTAGTTCACCACGACAACAGCTTCTGATGTTAACTGAGAGTCAGTGGCTTGATATGCAGCTGCGACCTCTCCTTTAAGGAAACCAGCTGGCGTGATCACATCGAACACTGAAATAAAAAGAAAGCTTTGATGCTATTCATTTGGTTAAAATGCTGCCTCCTCCTTGTGGAACGAGACAGACATGTTACCTAGATAAGTTTAGCATCAAATCAGTCAAGTGTTTGTACTGTCTATTGATGAGCAAGTGAACACTGACATTGCAGGACGTATATTCAAGGTTGTAGTCTTTCAGTGATGCATGGAAGGAGACTTGCATTTGATTTTTTTCCATTTGATTTTTTTCAATCCTTTCTGTAAAAGGGAGTGGGCCTTGTTCACAGCAGCCATGTGAGTATCAAACAGTAAGGAAACACAGATGTTTCTAATGACATTAATGAAGGTTCTGTTATATTTAGATACAAGGCCCTAATTAATGCCATTAGTAACACCTGTGTATCTATTTCATATCAAAATGACAGCTTTGATGAAGCCTTTTTTTCTGCTGGACATTTGCAGTCATCTCAAAGACCTTTGTGCTGTTCTCCTGCAGCACCATTCAATGGGGTGACCATCTTTCCATCAGTCAAATACTTAAATTCTGTTTATATGCAGTTCAATAATGTTTGTGAGGAACTTGTTTATTTTGATGTACAGACCATGGGTATTATCCCTGATGAAAACAAACTAAAACATACCGACGTTTTAGATAAATCTTTAAGTTTTTGACTTTATTTAATACATTGGATTAGTTGGCTAAAACCCCTTGAATGTATTTTCTGAATACACCATAAAGCTAATATGATTAATTAGGAGGGAGTGGCATTTTACTTTAGAGTCAGCATCTTTCCCTTTTATATCTGCCATTTTTGAATCTTGGTCTCAACTAATACCCCAAAATAACTCAAATTTTGACTTAAAAGATGCTGTACTACTCTGCTGTACTACAAAATTAACTGTAGTACCATTGGGAGAACTGATTGGCTGTGCCAGCAATAACCAGCTACATACTTCATGTAATACATACAAACTTCTACTTACTCAAACTTCATTTACAACGGTCTACTACATATTTAGACATAAACAAATTTTCAGTAACTTGTAAATATATGCATAACTACATATTGAAACTTCATATATAACACACTGTTTGTGTCTGCTTAATACTCAAATGTCATGTAAACCATACTCAAAATTCATGCACTACATACTATGTACTACATACTCAAACTTTGTGTAGTACATACTGTCGACTACAGAGTGCATGTACTACATACGATCTACTATATACTAAAATGTTGTGTACTAATTGCTGTCTACGATATACACAAATGCGATGTTTCACAAACTGCCTTATACATACTCTACCACTACATACTCAAGCTCATCTATTAATAAAAAGTTATTAATATACAAGTGACACAGTTTACACCTTTTAAATTGCTTTGCTCATGCAAAACCTAGAAGTTTTTGAAGTACTTACAAGCCAAAGTGACTATTTTGCATTCAAGAACTTCCCACCACATATTAATTTGAGCAGAGTGCTCGATGAATCCCCAAAGCCGCCAATGTATATACATCGCACAAGTAGCAGCAAGGCATCTCTGGGATGTCATAATGAGCCTGGACATAATCAATAGACATCAGAAGTAAGACTGATGATGACCCAGAGCTCCCATCACCATTGTGAGTCACATATAGTGTACATTAGCATGGCTTCTTTAATGACGAGGAGGAAAAAAATCAAGGCGCCGTTCTTTGGGGACTGTTGTTTAATTTTTATTTTTTTTATTTTTTTTTTTGTCTCACTTGATTGGGCTTGGTGGCGTCCTAGTAGCCCATTCCAGTCACCATCAACTAACTGCTATACTCTGGGGCCTGCAGACCTGACTTAATCAGACCAGCTATACATAAATAGCCGGCCAGCCATATGGCTCCACCGTGACGGCTAGTTCCTCATTACATTGGCTCTTTCAAACGACGAGTGAGCAGCTATTTTCAGTGCCGCTTTTCCAGCGCGGCGTGAAATAAATAAATAAACAGCTGTATTATGATGTATGTGCATATGTGTGACATGCATGGTGCTATAATGTTGGGAAAGGGAGGATTTACCATATGCACCATGGCCTCTAGGTTTGTGTGCTGCCGAATTCACAACATGTAATTCAGTCTTACTCTCGTTGTCAAGCAGGCTGCGAAAAAAAAAAAAAAAAAAAAAAAAAAAACAGAAAAAAATGCATCAGCGCTGCTGGCTGTGGAGTTGGTGGGAGGGAAATCTATAAATGCTTGCCGTATATTGTGTCAGAAGCAGTGTAATTGTAGCCCATTAAATCAGCAGGGTGTCCAGTGGGTTAGCTCTGATGAAGCACTGCTCTGCTGCCGTCTCCACCATCCACAGCAGGGTCAGTGGGCTGGGGACCACTGAGATGATTTAAGGCCCGAGTCACTGGTTAATAGTTAATGAGAGCGAGTCGTTCACAGGCTCTGGATGGTTTCCAAAGCCCGGCCAGCTCAGGGGCAGCCGGCTCAGCGCTGGAATTGAGAGACAACAGGGAGGTCTCATCACTTTCTTGAATAAAGGTGACATCTACTTTATCGTCTGTGCGCACGATACGACAGAAAACATAGAGGCACACATTTCTCTGGGTTCGATTCCGCCTCATCTCCTGCCCTGTCCCATCGCAGATTTATAGCCTCAGAAACTTGTTCCCCCTGATTTATTTATTTATTTATTTTTTTTTATTTTGGTCCTGTTGTTCATCATTTTTCCATTGTTCAGGCCTGTACACTTTGTGCCATAATTCAGGAACGCTGGATGCCTTGTCATTCAGTCATGCTACAGAGGGGGGGGGGAGGGAAATATATATATATGGCTGTTTTGTAAAGGGGTGGGGAGGCTTTTACACACAAACACAAGTGTTCCTCTGTCAGGCCCCTTCATCTATAACTACAGCTGGGAGGAGTGATAAGTGAGAGAGAGAAAACCAAGGGCACAGAGGAGGAAAAAAAAATGACCTACAGTCGGAAGCCATTATTACCAGAGGTGTTTTGCTAATGCATAAAGTGGCCATTATCTGAGCATGGCTGCCACACTTCTCCCTTTGGTTCAAAGGTGTTTATTGGTTTATTAGGATACACACTGACTTCAGTGTAGCAATTTAATGCAGCAAAATTGCAAAAAAAAAGAAAAGAAAAGAGATTAGTATTGTCTGCGGGAGCAGGAAGAACTGTGTCATGTGGCGTTTAATGTCGTCCGGTGATCAGAGAGGATTGCGAAACACGCAGAGGCCACGGCGAAGCATAAATGGACGGAGCCCAGCACGCGAGTTGTTTCGCGTTCGCATTTTGTGACTCTGCGTCAACGTCTCGTTAAGTTGCGCGTGGATCTTTGTATGCGGGCGTCACACAGCCAGCTTTGTCTGTCTACCTTGTTGGCTGCGAGGGAAAGACGGAGATTGGACGAGAGCTGTAGAGTAGAGAGACTCTCCAGGGTTTAGAGAGAATGCTCATTAAGGCATCCTATAGCGCAGCCAGCTCATTCCTCACAGTCCCAGCGGCCAGCTCTACTAT
>CAAKHG010050765.1:59889-72100 GCA_901007715.1 Dactylopterus volitans
TATTTTTCTTCTGAAGACCACCATTATGTGTTTTCAAAATGATGCAAGTTGGCTGCGAGGGAAAGACGGAGATTGGACGAGAGCTGTAGAGTAGAGAGACTCTCCAGGGTTTAGAGAGAATGCTCATTAAGGCATCCTATAGCGCAGCCAGCTCATTCCTCACAGTCCCAGCGGCCAGCTCTACTATGCTCGGCTTCCTCACCACATCCTCTCCCCTCTCTCTTTATCTGCTCTCCTCTATTTCTGTCTCTGTCTCTTTCTGTCTCCTTCCCGGTCTTGAGTCTCACCTGTTTCCTTTCCACTCGGTCCTCCACCTGCCATTCGGATGCTCAAACAGCAGATGTTTTGACGTTGAGTCGACGGCTTTGTGACAGCTTGCGTGAGCATTGGCTAATTTAGAAATTTAGCAAACACAATCTGTGTAAAAATGAAACCAGAGACAGCATACGTTGTTGTCTTCACCTGCTCTTTGCATTCTTTATTTTTTTGTTCCTCAATTTGGGGTGTGTATATGCCGATCACTCCGAAATGACAGGGGACAAGTGTTGCCAGGAATATTACAAGGTTAAATAAAAGAATATATTCTACTAAGTGAAAGTACTGTTACTTCAAATATTTTATTTTTCCACAGGTCAAAGTACAGTGCATAAAGTATGCGCGTTAAAATGTTCTCTGAGTAAACATTACTGAGTTACAGTTTCAAAGGGGGAAGAAGAGAAATAAAGAATGTGACTGTGGTCTTTGCAACAGGAGACAAGATCTCACTGGTGGTTCTACATTTCTTACAACACCCATTTCAAATGTTTCTAAATTGTCACGTATCAACACATTCTTAGAAATATATGCAGGATATATACAGTATACTACAGGTCAGTTTCTTTCTGGTCGATCTGTGTTGGAACCGCTTTTGCCTTCAGAATTGCCTTTTTTCTTCATGGCATGTATTTAACAAGGCGCTGGAAACATTCCTCCGAGACTTTGGTCCATATTGACATGATACCAACATGGAAATGCTGCAGATTTGTTGGCTGCACATGCATGATGTGAATCTCCCCTTCAACCACGTCTCTACTGGATAAAGCTCAGGTGACTGTGGAGGCCATTTGAGTAGAGTGAACTCATTGTCATGTTCAACAAACTAATTTGATATTATCTGAGCTTTGTGACATGCTGCGTATCCTGCTGGAAACAGAAGATCGGGAAACTGTGGCCAGAAAGGAATGGAAATGGTCAGCAGGTAGGCTGTGATGTGCCCAAAGTGTCCTAAATGATGTCCCCCACACCACTGCACCACCAACACCAGATGATACAAGGCAGGATGGATCCACACTTTCATGCTGTTTACTTCAAACTCTGATGTTTACTTCCATTTGTATGTCTCAGCACAAATCGAGACTCATCAGACCAAGGAATGCTTTTCCAATCTTCCATTCTCTAATTTGAGTCTGTGTGAACTGTAGCCTCAGTCTCCTGAAATGAGTGGCACCCAGTGCGGTTTGCTGCTGCTGCAGCCCATCTGCGTCAAGGTTCGACATGTTGTGACATGCTGTGTTTAGAGTTGCTTCTCTGCATAACTGAGTTGTAACTACTGTTTAACTGATTAACTGTTGCCTTCCGATTAGCTCGAACCAGTCTGGTCATTCTCCTCTGACCTCTGGAATTGACAAAGCATTTTGGCCTACAGAACGGCTGCTCTCTGGATATCTTCTCTTTTTCTGACCCACCTCTGTAAACGCTAGACATGATTGTGCATGAAAATCTCAGCAGATCAGCACTTGCTGAAATACTCAGACCAGCCCGTCTGGCACCAACAATCATGCCACGTCTAAAGTCGTATTTGTGTTCACAAGTACTTGGGCGGAAGCACCCAATAAAGTGGCCGATGATTGTACATCTGACAGCTTTTCATTTTGACCTTGCTTACTTTGTATACTGAGTCTATTTTATTGGTTGTATTAGTTGATATTTATTGTCAAGGTTACATTTGTGCTGAGTGGTTGAACTTACAATATTAACATCGGCTGGCGATCAGGATGTACCAGCAGCTTCTTCTACCGCTGTCTTATACTCGCGCTTGAATTTTCTCTGTGATGATAATGACAACACTTGGGTAAAAACAAACAAACAAACAAACAATAAAAAACACCTTTAAAAGCAATATTAACATTCAGTCAAATAAATAATCATGATCTGCCTGAATAGAGGTCCATTCTATTCCACTGATGTAAATTATGAAAGATAAAAAAAAAAAAAAAAATCCCGCCTGATATATGGTCCTTCTTTTCAGGGCATTGAGGGTGAAGGTGTGAGCAGGTGGGTCCATGGCTGATTAGTCTTTCAGAGGCAGGTGGCTGTTTTATATTTAACCTGCTTGTTTGGAAACTTCAACTCATCTTACAATTAGGAGTAAAAGCAGTTTTCTGTTTTGTTTATGCCTCATTTTGCGGTTTTCACTTAATGAGGTTTCTGTACTTTTACAGAAATGTCTCATACAGCAGCTTTAAAAGGATAATGCCTGTGTGCCTTTTTTTTATTGTTACATCTCATGAATAAATCCCCTGAATAGACCAAAATCAACAATTAGTTTATCCTGTTTTCATGTATTGCCTGCAAACTCTGACGGAGCTGCCTCAGTCCTGGTTTTGTGCGCAGCCCATTGAAAACAGGTGACACCCAAACTGTTGCACTTGAATAACTCACAATATTACTGAACTACGATGAACACAGCACATGTGAATCTTACTGCTGAGCAACTCTGGTCATATATTTGCCTCTGGAGAGTCACATGTGTCGGCAAAACGTCACTGAGCATGCGCTTAGATGACTTTGAGTGTACACTGCAGTATGATAGAGTAAAAAATAACCCAGTTTTAATTGCCATTTAATGCTATACCTCCTGCATATGCTGCATGCTTTTGTGTGCGTGTGTGTGTGCGGGGGTAGGTCTGGTGCCTTCTCATGTGCACAGATGAGTGTTAGTGACATTATCTGTCATGTAGACAGGCAGCCCGCTGTCGACTTGATTACCGGTGGCCAGCCAAACGCTTGACCCGCGAGCGGTCGAGGCCCCGGCTGTGGCAGCGGTGGGAGCATTATCCACCTCCACCCCTGCCTGTGTGTAATGGCGGCGCCGTGTGATCGATGGCCTGTGTACCTGTGGAGCCCCACACACACACACACACACACACACACACACACACACACACACACACACACACACACACTTACACAACTGAATGGTTCTTATAAAGGCCAGGAGACACACGGAGCTCCTCAGGAAACACCTCGAAGTCACACTCTGACACATGGATCCATTATGCAGGCTTGACTAGATGTACGGTAGATTCATCATCTTGTCCAAATACACTGCCGCCTAAATGCTGAAAAGCCTGGAAGTTGAATTATTCACCTGTTGAACGGCTGCATGTCTGGCTTTGCCTTTTGGAAAAAAACAAAACAAAAAAAGGTTTCCACATAAACTAAAGGATGGACGGTAAAGATCGGAATGAGAATCCCTGTATAAACAATAGGCCATTAACTGACAATTTGGCATGAATCTGTGTGTGTGTGGGTGTGTGTGTGTGTGTTGGGGGGAGCAATTTTCTCCAGAGGGAATTAATACATGAAAAACAAAGTGCTGAATGATGTTAAACTACATGGACTTGATGGACCCGACAGGTTGCTACACAATAGGCTATCAGGAGGTCTAAGTCCTAGACTAGCCATGTGCCATGAGATTAATATTATCTTAATAATATTTTTTGTTTTGTTGAGGATTTTGTGCAGTGACGGGAGATGGTTCGGGGCCCTGTCCAACCTCGGGGCCCTGTCCAACCTCGGGGCCACACTTTGGCCTTTTGTGATTTAGATAGTGGTTTATTCATCATTACATGCACTCAACACCTGAATGGAGCAACGCTTAATTGTTCATGTCACTTTTATATTCATTCACTTGTACGTGATTGTGTTAACCTGCTGAGAAAAGGAGGTCATTAGAGTACTTTTGCGCCACCAAAAATGACATTTTTCTTCCTTGCACATGTTGGTTAGATTGTCCAGATGGAGTGACTTTTAATATATTGACAGTAATTGCATATCCAGCCAGCCCACTGTCATCCCAGCTTTTCTCATAAGTGCGTCAGTTTAAGACATGAGGATGTGCGATGTGGCATTGTTATTCGACGGTGAGCAATGAGAACAAGGTGTTCCGAAGAGCCATTTTCATGACGTTTTCAACATAAAATGGTCAATTTTTGTTTCGTTTACATAACACTGGCATTTTTTTGGCTCTTTTTTTTGCAAAAAAGCAGGTCCTGATCACTGATTGTGATAGTTTGAATAGCTTGTTTTCAGTCACGTGATTCTGAAACGGCACAGAAAATAAATGGACGGCAGGAAGTAAATGGCAGCAATCGCGGAGATGGAGGAAAGTGCGTATTTTGCCAGTTTAGATGGGATTACGAGAGAAAGGTAACTGCCAAAAGTCAGCAAATATGCGGGACGTGATCCGTACCTTTATGAAGAAGACGATTTTTCAAAAGATTTAAAGGATTTGCCTGCTATCGAGGCAGCAGACATTACCAACTACCTCTTTCTCCAGACGTCTTTCTACAGCAAACAACAAATGAAGGCATGCATTAGTATGGAGGCTTACAATGACTTCCTCCAGCGGGTGGGTGCTCGACCTGGACTCAAAAACATCAGACAACGACCTAAGTTTGGTTTTTGCCAGGGTGAGTATTTTCATTTATGGCTATATCATAGTTCACATCTTTAAGCATCAGCGGTTAGCAACAGCCATTAAGCGCAGTGTGTCGCAACGTCAACGTTACTATTATTTACTCTACTAGGTTAACCACTCTCAGAAATTGGGCGAAACACCTTTTGAAGATGTCGATTGTTGCAAGAAGAGACGGGGAGGTTGCTGCTCCCAGCGCCTCATTTTCTCCTCCCGTTGACGGGATGATCCTGACATTGGTTTTTCTCTCTGATAACCGAGGTTAAACTTTAGGAGCCCAGTCTAATATAATCTACTCTAAAGTCATTTAATTTACTTAGGCAACCTAAACAGATGAACAAATGACTGAGTGGACGTAACGTTACTGAATATACACCTAATAAATGTAGATTATTCTGTTTGACTCGACGTAACTTCAACAAAGCTAAGGAAAAAAAAACTAACGTCAGTGGTACAGAGGATAGAAAATGTTAACTATAAGCTAATAAACAAGTTACCTTTGACAAAGTGGTCACTGCACGCACGGGCATTATCCGACTCTGCTCCTCCAGAGCGTAAGCGAAGATTTCAGAGCCATCTTTTCCAGTGTTTTTCTGTGAGCTTCTTACATTCGTGTGAACAACCCCCTTCGGTACTCGATAACAGCTCTCGCTTTTTTCACGGTTTGATGGATTTGAGCAACCATAAACGATGCAAAATAATCAGCATATGGACTTATCAGGACTATCTACGGTCTTCGGTAGTAAATCACTTCCTGGCCTCCGTTTGTAGATCGCGCCCGCTGCTCAACACGGAAGTGACGTCAAGTGAAAATCTCCTTTTTACACCAACCTGACCGTCGTCATGTAAACCGCCAACACGCGGTTTCTATGAAAACTGTGATGACACAACTCCACTCGGCACGCTCATCTCATGTTTTCAGCCGTGCTCACGTAGGAGGACGACAACAATAATGGCCGACCAGCGAGTGATCAGTGGAGACGTGCAGTTGCACAAGAAATATATAGTAGAAAAAATTGTTGATCTTTTTCAAAGATGTCATATCCCCAGTAGAGTAAGCATGAACTAAACCACACACACTGCATATAGCTTAACAAGCTCATCTGACATGTATTTGTTCTGGGTTTCTTTTTTAACTCAATAGTGTGAATCAAGTTTAATTGTTTGAAGTACATGAATAAATAGAAACCGAGGGTGGCTGCATACAAACAGACAGCAAACTGGGCGGACACATTATGCACAGCTGCCTGTGTGTATGCAGCTCACCAAGAAGCACAGAATTAGAAAGGAAAAGGTAAAGTTTAACACTGTTTCTTTGTTTTTTTAAATGCAACTAAATGACTGATTAGCTGAACTGAAGAACCAGCGTGTTACTTTCGTGTCTCAACAGAAAAAAAAAAAAAGTCCTGCAGCTGCTTGTGGAACTGCCAGGAGAAGCTATTACAAACGGTGTGTGTATGTGTGCGTGCATGCCTGTGTGTGTGTGTGTGTGTGTGCGTGGATGTAAATAAACAAGCATGCTCTACCACTCCAGTGGAGCTGTTTGGTGGCCAGCAGATCCAGCTGGTTTTACTGGGCAGCTTCCAGGTGTGAACGCGTGTAACTGTGGAAATGTGATCAGGGCATTTTCTGCAAGAGAGGAGCTTTCTGTCTGTCCCTGACGGAACAGACAAGTCATTTTTGAAGTCACATTTCGATGCTTTCTCTCGATCCATTTAATCAGGTGTGGGCGAACGTTTTCTCCAAAGGGCAAACGTGACTGCGACGATGTTAGTCAAGGGCCACACATTGGGGAAAATAAATTGATAAATGAAAAGCAGAGTACTGAATTACCTTAAAAAGAATGAATCGAGTAGATATTTGCCCAGGCCAGAAGGCCCGGATCTCTTTCTTTCAAAATAAAAATAATTAGTTTGAAATGTTGACTTTCATGGTATTATGTGTCAGTCATGTTTGCGCTGACAACGTGGGGCAGGACGACTCACATAAAACACTTCTTAAATGCAACTGGAAAGAAATTCTTGTTCTTAATTATTTCAAAACTGCTGTTGATCCCCTAAATGTAAATTTTGCTTACCTGTAACCACACTAAATGTGGACAGCACCCTCTGTTGGAATTGACTTAAATAGCAACATGGACTAATTGTAATTATAAACCCTAAGGATTAATTAACAGTTTACTACCTTTGTTTGTTTTTTTTTGGGGGGGGGGTCATTTTGTTGTTCTTCAAGCAGGTCCGATAGTGATCATCCAAGAACTGGTTCTTACCCTTGGGCCATATTTTGCCTGTGCATTTACTGTATGCTGAATCTCGCAAACATTTCTTGTTTAAGTGTTAAACAGTTGCACTTATTTACCTTTGCTTTTAAAAAACAATTGTCAAACACTCATTCAGGAACAAGTTTTTCCACTTTGCTTATGTTTTAGAGGAATACCTCACAGAGACCTTGACACAGAAGTTTTTTTGCACTCGTTTATGAAGCAGAGGCATGCGAGGAGGCCAGTTTAAATAACGGCTGTAGTCTTGCTTCAACATTTTAAGTTGTACATCCTTCTTCTACAGATGCGTTGTCTTGATCACATATCTATAA
The DNA here is from genome assembly GCA_901007715.1 of Dactylopterus volitans. Classification (NCBI taxonomy): domain Eukaryota; kingdom Metazoa; phylum Chordata; class Actinopteri; order Syngnathiformes; family Dactylopteridae; genus Dactylopterus; species Dactylopterus volitans. The sequence continues at coordinate 67,220 of CAAKHG010050765.1, forward strand.
GAATCTTTGAGAGCTCTACATATATATATATATATATATATATATATATATATATATATGTGTGTGTGTGTGTATTCCCCGTGCACACCTGGGTTCCTTACACCATCCTGTTCCTGCATGTCTCTCCTCCATAAGCAAACTCGCATGCACTTGATCTTTTCAAAACTCGCATTTGTCCTTTGGAGAGCCAAGGTTACCACGTCCATCGCTCCCTCCCGCGCCGCCGCCGAGATCTGTCAACAAAGTTCTTAAGACTTTCTCACTTGGCAAACTCAAAGAGGAGGGAGGTCTTCCCAGGAGGTAATCAAGCTCCTTCTCCCGCAACCCGGTATCTTTAAACAGAATAGATAAAGGAGGAGCAGGTCACCCAGGAAGAGCTCAGGTACTCGCCAGTAAAAGTTCAGTATATCGATGTGCTGCAAAGGGCTGAGAGCGGAGCCGGTCAGTCCGCAGGCTTGATACCTGCACAGGTAGCCCGAAGGGAGCCAGGTTATTGCCGGGAGAAATTGACTTGTTGAAATAAAGATTACTTTCTCACTTTCTCTTTCTCTCTCTCTCTTGCTCTCTCTTTTTGCACACAAACCTTTTTTTTCTACTTTGGTGGAAAAAAGGGGGGAAAAAATGGATAAATGACTGTCTTCTTCACTGGAGACTAATGATCCACTGGTGTCTTTCAGTCTTGGCACTGAAAGTGGAGAAGAGCTTTGATGATGGAGGATTGCGGCTGACAGATAAAAGCTGGATGCCCCCCCTGAGATGCTCCCCATTTCTCATACTACTTAGTTATGTGCTCTGCTGTTATTGCCATGGTAACCCATTGTTATTTTGTTTTATCTGTGCCACCAAAGTTCAAGCTGGAGGCAGAGGAAACCAGCGCAGGTTGAGGTCGCGTCCGCCTTTGTCTCCATGTTTCACTGGTCGGATCTGTTTGTCATTAGAGAAACCTGCTTTTGCAGTGTAGCGGTGGAGTCGCTGAGCGTCGTCCTTTCTGTTTGTTCTTCTGCCGTTTAACGTCTCTTTTGTTAGTCTTCCTATTCAGCTCTGTGGATAAACACTTTATAACATGTATCTCAAAGCAAACATCTAGTGACACCATCATACAATGAAAGGTCACGGTATTGAGTGCTGCACGTATGAAACTGCGCAGAGCTGATCTTTGAGTTCTCTGCAATGACTTCCATGCCTCCCTTGTCCTTAATAAAACGGCCGCTGCTTTCAAGCGGGCCTTGTGCAAATTCATCATATGATTTAGTAAATTGCTCTTCTGTGAAAGTGTAGTGCGAACAGACTCGCTGAGGAAATGCAACTGTTTTCAAGCTCTTCCACTCCCCTTCCCCACTTTTTTTTTCCATCCAGGCACAATTTGATTTGATTTGATTTGATTTGAGTCCCTGCCACTTTCAGTTTGAATAAGGTAACCGTGAGTTATTTGCGAGGAGAGAGGGGAGGGCCTCACCGGACGGGCGGTCTGATGAATTTCCACTGTGCTCAAAAATTGTAACTTTGCTTTATTAAAATATAACACATGGGCACAAAGACCCCACACTTGATGAGTTGTATGAGATGTCAATGTGAAAAAAGGCGGCTCTGCATGCTGAGGCAGGTGCCCAACATCGTGATCACCTGATCTGAATGGATTCAGTGCACTTCTTGATGTGAATGAGTGTGACTCATTTGCTTTGACGGAGAAGTGGAAATCATAATCCGTTCCCCAGGCCGTCTCACATGGCTTCAGCCGGAAGACGTGTGCCACAACTTCTCCAAGATCTGAGCTTAACCGTGCAGCTTATGGTTTTTCGGGCACCCAGATGCACTTCACTTCCCAGGTTTCTTCCACCCTTTATGCTAAATTTTGTATCTGATTTCAGTGTCTATCTAAAATCAACTTCTTTTTTCTCTGCACTCTTAAAGTGCACTTAAGATACCTTCGCCTTGTGTGTATTGTCCGATAAATACAAATAAAATATCTAAAATGTATGAAGATGTGATCTATGACCATCAGCAGCTCTAGCTGGAAACCATATCATCCCATTTTCCATTAGATTAGCTCTGATAGTTGAACTTTAATCCATTTAGGATCTTGGAACCTTGCTGCTATCGACTGTTTTTTAGCAAAACCATTGTAATCAAGGATGTGTCATTATCAGGGTACGGTGGCTCACAGGGGCAAATGTGCTATAACATGCATCAAAACAAGCTGCAAGACATACAAAATTACAAAACACATGCAACAACTAACTTTGAAAACAAATGCATATGAAAAAAAATTCCAACACAACAGAAGCACTCTGGGCGTCTAGGGAGCGCTAAGTGGCGCAGCCCTATGACCGACCGGTGCTTGCTATATTATCTAGTTTTATAATTTGTTGACGCAAGAAAGATGTGTGGTGATATTTCGGGTTTTTTGTTGCTTTGGATCTATAGATCTACAGGCCCCCGTAGGCCATAGTAATGGAGAACATTCTATAACATACAATGGAAGTCAGCTATAACAGCAGGATGGCTAATTATATTCAAACTCTCATCATTTTGATGTTGGTATACACTGTGTCTGACATCCTATTATAATATACTAACATTTGCTGTGACAAGTACAACAATATAATTTTCATCTTTCCAGTAAAAGTATGGTACATGTAAACAACACTGCACAATCCTCCTAATGCACCGCAACAACGACACACTTAACAATGCAAACAGCAAACTATGAGAAATATTGTACGGACAATGTGAAGAATAGTCAGAACCATATTCCATGAACATTTACGGTGATTACACATTTACATTACCTCAGAGAAGGCTGGGGGGCTCCGCCCACCTATTCTCCACATGCACACAATTATGTTTGAGCTAACGGTTCTGTTTCAGATAACTTTTCTTGCAGTTATAAAGAAAACAAACAGATGGTCAGAGTAAGAAAATAATCTGTGAGGAATCTTGTGGGTAAAACATTCATCCAACCAGTCAGGAAGTTACACAAAAATCTAAATTGGAGCCATGAAAAAGGAGGAAAGAGAATCAGAGCTTATTCATTATTTAGTAGCAGATGTCTATGTATCCTTACCAACGAGAGGCTTCACACACCATCGTGCTGCTGGTACAGTCGCTAATATGTGAGCTCGTGGATAAGTGATGTGTACCTCCACACATGGCCGAGCTTCCAGTGGCCATGCATCTGTCTGGAGACGAGCCAAGCTCAACCTTAAACACTCGCTGTGCATGCAACTGAGAGAATGTGGATGCATGGGCTTATATTTGTGTGAGCTCTGAATCAAGCTGCCTGTCTGTCTCTCGTCTTCCCCCCAGAGGGTCATTCAGCCCCTTTCTCAGCTTCTAATCCCGTCTGTCCGGGGGAAGATAGAGGAGAGCGGATGGCCGCCGTGCACCCGGGGTGCCGCAAACACAATCAGCAGCCTTTCACAGACACTTAACGGGGCTTTGCGCTTGTTCAACAAGGCAAAACGCAGCAGGGGGGATCAATTTAATACAAGGCCAGACTCAAATGGAAAGAGGGTAAATAAATAAGCAACGACGGCGAGAACTGGCGCACAATTTGTGCGGTGGCCGTCCACTCTGTGTCTCTCCTCCGGTGCTCTTCCGAGTAGCACCTATACAATTCCATTTGCTCCCTCTGCAGCATATGGGGAGGAGCTGAAGAGGACCAACCCTGGCTCCCTCTCATCAGGGTGTGTTATTTTAATAAATCACTTCTGCCGTTGCTTGGTACATTAATTCCCCGGGCCCAGAGGGCTGTGTTGCCACTAGCAGTGATCTGCATGAGGCGCTAAATGATGTGGGGATCCCCCGGTGAGAGAACAGAGGCTCTCAGACTCTTTCCTCAGTGTCTGCCTCGTCGGTTTGCCTCTCACCACGGGCTGGCCCCGCTCTCAGCAGAAACCATAATCTGAAGAGAGCCGAGGCCTCTCCGAGCCGCACATACCAATGAGACGTACATGTAGCCGGAGGGTGCAGTCACCTGACACATTGTTCTCCAGACACTAGCCCGTCACATGGTTTCACTGCGCTCAAGCACTCTGGGGGTTTACATTACAATGCATATGTATGGCAATAGTATTCATATCACAAATTTTTCCAAACAGGTCTTTAGAGCCATGAATATTCTCGCAGGGAGTTGTTCATTTTTCATGTAATCCAAAGACAAAAAAAAAAAGAAAAAAAAAAGTCTCACAGCAGTTTAACCTGCATCTTCCATCACCTCTCAAAAGTGTTGCAAAATGAAATTCCATCGTAGCGCGTGGAATGAGCCGCGCGTCTGCAGGTGGCTGTTTTTATATTGCTGCTTGATTGAATCCAGCACAGTGTGACTTGCACAGAAGCAGGCGGTAACAAAGTGGTAACACTGACACTGGCAGCGTTGATCAGAGTGATGTGAATCGTCTCTGGGGGTTTCCAGACTCCACCATTTTCCCTTCAACATCTTGACGCATCACGGATTAGTTTTTTTTTTTTTCTCCCTTTTTTTCTCCCCCTTTCTGTATAGATCATAACTCCTTACAGAGGTGAGGTTGCCATTGGTATGCACAGACAACACCAACAGATTCACCCTCCAGAATACCGCTGGGAGATTATACCCTTCCCGCTCCACAGCAGGGATTCGGCCACCGTAAATAGAGCACTAGGGAGTATGCAGTGTGCCCGGAATGACAGAACATGCCAGCCGCCAAGCTCAAACTCAAGGACTGAAAACACAGTAACCTCTCATGCTTTCAGCTGTGGCTCTCGCCATCTCCGACTGGGACTCAGAGAATAGTTGCGCTGAAAGATCCCTCTGGTTGATTGTCAGTTTGCAGTGGCCGACCATTGGGGCATGCAGGACATAAGCTTCAAAAAAAAAAAAAAAAAAAAAAAAAAAAACTTACA
>CAAKHG010050769.1:9044-20560 GCA_901007715.1 Dactylopterus volitans
ATACAGCTTATGAGGGAAGAGACAGTGATAAGGATTGTGTGATATTTTGAAATAATATCTACCTTTTTGGGTGAAATAATGTTGGAAAAAATAATCTGGAATAAACTGATTAGATTAAATATCACTCACTCAAGTTGTATGAAACTAGGCCTGCCGTCTGAACCACATCACACCAGACCCATATGGTTTCTCCTGCAGGTGGTGGGCCTGCTGGAGGACAGACCCATGTCTCTGCCTCAGGCTGGACCTGACCGGACCACATGGGTGAAGGCCCGGCCACCAGGTGATCACTGACAGGCCCCTTCCCAGACCCGGCTCCAGAGTGGGGTACACTGGCCCTTTGATGTTTGTCTTCTCATATGCATCTTGTTATTCATAACAGTACAATTAAGAAAACAAAGCCACAAAATTGATCCTCCTAATAGTTACTGTCTGTGTAAAAAGGCAAATCAGTGAAGTGCGTTGCAGCACTAGGCATTTTCTGTCATAACAATGAACATGGGCTCAGCAAATGCATCACATCCTGAAAACTACAGTAGCAACTTTTTTTTCTTTTAAGGCAATAACCATTCTGTTTTTTTCTTTGAAAGACTCACATCTTACAAAGTGAAAATGAACGGGGCTGAGTGCCACAGACAAGCTCAGGATGTGGGGAAGTATTGAAAGATGGAAAACACATTGCTGGTTTTGGTTGGACGTGTTGCGATGACAAAAACTTTTGGCATTTACCAATTGATCAAGAAATTAATGTTTAAACAGCATTCATATTGGACATAATACCATGATGATTGATAGTTACACACAATGACAAGGCATCAGTCTGAAAGAAGTTGTCAGTGAAACACAGTGAAATCATCACAGCACCATGTGCTCTAATTGCTTTTGTCAGTGATCATCTCCATTGCCGTGTACATAAAAAACACTTTATGTATTCACCCCTGATGACAGTGCACTCCTGTACATACATAGCAGAATGCTTCATTACGCAGAATCCCAATGATCAAGGTTGACAATTTTAGAGCCGCTACCTGTTTAAAATTTCATGTGATTGCCTAATTTGTATGATCTTCTGATTTTTAAGCAGATGAATCTTGTCAATGGTTTGATTGTCTAGATAGACACTTAAAACATTGCAGGGCAGCAGCCCTTAGGGCACAGTTATAATGCAGTAACTGTAAATGTTGCAAAGGCCCACTCAGTGCTGCTTGCGGTTATACACACAGCGTGTCCCTCACTTTGACATAGTTGTTCAGCAATACAACCATGGGAGGGCACCACTCTGAGTTAAAAGTTGTCAAAAAGAAGAGCAAGAGTTTCAACCAAAACATTAATGGTGCTTGTGGATGAGATTATAATTAGAGAGGTAAAAGAGGTAAAAGAGGAGGCAGAGTTGGCAACATAAGACATTTTCAGTAGTTGAAATGAACACAGGGTGCGGACTGAGGGCTCCATTTGTATCCATTTACGGATCTACTATTAAGCATTGATGAGCCTTAAAGTGGTGAAAGTGAACACAGATGTTGTTCAAGACAATCCAGAGCAATAATCTATAATCTATACAGTTAAAGTGATAACTCAATGAACTCAAATAAGGGTAAATCCTGCACATTCACTCCAAATCACATACCTCTTTATTATAGGAACATAATGACAACCTTTTAGTCTGTCTGGGATCTTTGGTCAGAAAGTAAACAACAACAAAAAAAAAAAAAGAAAGAAAGAAGTGCAACAAGCCCATATTTTGTACACTGACACGCCAACACACTTGATGATGACAGGCGTGGTAAACGTAGCAGAAACAATGCTTTCATAATAGGAGCATTGGAAATACATTACAAATCACATAAAAAAACTCTTCTCATGATTCCAGTTATCAAGTCATGATTCAGAATATCAAATCATGAAATCAGAACGTTTGGTTACTTTGTAACCTTGGTTCTCTGAGTGAAGAGACTATCTCTCCACCCTGTAACATATTCCATATGTACGGGGATGACTTTAAGACACCCCGTGAGAAGACAGTGCAGCCCACAAGCCCAGTACACCAAGAAGTGACAAACGAACTATTTACAAATGTATACTATTTACACACCAATCAGGACAAGGCCCCACCAGACGCAAAGGCTAAGCCTGAGAGGCGGACGGGCCGCCCAGGACAGTCCGCAAGTCGCAAGACTGACCAAGGAAAAGAAAAACTGAAAACGCATTAACGGAGCGGCCGCTCAGGTCAGCCCACAAGTCGCCGAGCTGACTGAAGAAAACAACAAAGGAAACAGGAACGGCTTAGCTGCCTACCGCTGAGCCAAATACAGCACCCGCTCACTGAAGGAGGGGCTGGCTGCAAGATTCAGACGGTAGAACCGTGAAAATGTGGACTGAGAGGACCATGTGGCTGCTGCACAGATAGTAGCAGGAGAGGCCCCTCGCCACAAGGCCCATGAGGTGGCCACACCACAAGTCGTGTGCGCCCGAATTCTGGATGGGACTGGCACACCAGAGATCGCATAAGCCTTCTGAATCGTGTGCACAATCCAGTGGGACAGTTGAGACTTCGACAAGGGTCTGCCCAGACAGCTGCAGTCGAAGCAAGCGAAAAGCTGATCAGTCTTCCTGATGTTCTGCGTGCACCGGATGTACTCCGTCAAGGCCCTGACAGGGCACAGCAATCGCAAGAGCTGTTCAGCCGTCTGTCCCACTTCAGCAGAGGAGAGTGATTGCAGCTCGACCTCCTGGGACAGGTGGAACTCAGACATAACTTTAGGCAGGAACACTGGGTTGGGGCGGAGGACAACCCCTGGGCCATTTGGCAGGAACCTGCAGCAGTCACTGTGAACCGACAGTGCATGGAGCTCGCTCACCTTCCTGGCAGAAGTCACAGCCAACAGAAAGGCAGTCTTAAGGGAAAGCAATTTTAAATCAGCAACCCCAGGGGGCTTAAAGGGGGAACGCTGAAGTGCATCAAGGACAATATCCAAGTCTCAAGGAGAGACCAAAGGTCCAGTCCGATGAACCACAAGCCGCTGGGCACCCTTGAGGAACCGGGAAATCAGAGAGCAGTCACCATACCTCGCAAGGTGACGGCAGACTTCCCAGCTTCCAGCTGAGACTGCAAGAATGACAGGATGTCCCAGGCTGTGGCTGTATAGGGATCCATCTGGTGAGCCCCACACCAAGTAGTAAATACCCCCCAACGGTATGAGTAGGTAACCCTAGTCGAAGGTGCCCGTGCCGCTTGCACAGTCCTCACCACAGGCTCTGGCAAGCCTAAAGCCAGGAGCCCGTCCCTCTCAGGGGCCAGGCCACCAGTCTGAGCCCCTATGGGAAGGGGTGGAACAGGGTCCCGCTCGCTTGGGGCAGCAGGTCCCGGCAGAGCGGGAGAACCCATGGTGTGCCGTCCAGGAGAGGTGGAATCGCTGAAAATTTGGGGCCAAAGAGGAGCCACTAGAATCATCCTCACCCCTTCCACCTGAATCCTGTGAAGGAGAGGCAGGAGAAGAGTGAACGGAGGGAAGGTGTAGAGAAGACCCCGAGGCCATGGGTGCACCAGAGCATCCCACCCGAACCCTGCAACTCCTTGGATAGATCACGAAGGTAGAGGGACATAATGGCCCCCGTATTCGCCAGACGGGTCTGAGTAGTCATAGCTTTTAGCAGCTTAGCAAGCAGGCCATCCATAACTTTACAATTCTTGCTAGGACAGGTGGTTTTGCCAAGAATGGAGCTGGAGGATGGGAAGATTGTCATTCTTCAGAGAAAAGAAGAGTCGACAATGCGTCGACAGTGTGGTTGCCAGCTTGCATAGGACGAGGGAGCCCAGGCCCCCCTGTCTGTTGATGTAGACCGCTGCTACTGTGCTGTCGGTCCTGACTATGACATGATGACCGGTTAACCTTGGCAGGAACTGTTGGAGTGCTGGAAGGACAACTCTCAGCTCCAATGCGTTTATGTGCCGGGAGATCCAGCGGCTGCTTCAGCGGCCATTGACCCCACAACCTTCGTGAACAGCTCCCCAGCCGACCTGGGATGCATCTGTGAATACCATCTGGCAATAGACCACCGGTCCCAGAGCACTCCCCTTCGCCATGTTGGCCGGATCCCTCCACCAACAGAGGGCATTGTGGAGCCTGCGAAAAACCACAACTGTGGTCTGGTGGGACGTCTGTGGACACAGATCCAAGCCCAGCAGGCACCGTTGAACAGGTCGCATGTGCAGGAGGGCAAGAGGGTAAACCTGCACCCATGGCCACCATCAGGCCCATGAGACGAGGGCAGAGCCCCCAAGTGACCCGAGAGTGCAGCTGAAAGCAGCCGAGGCAGTCTGTGAAGGCCTGCTGCTTCTCCAGAGTCAGCATTATGGTTTCCCTCCTGGAGTCCAGGACTATGCCCAAGAATGTTGTCACTTGGTAAGGCTGGAGCTTGCTCTTCTTGTAATTCAAACACAGACCCAGAGTTTGAATGCGCTCCAAGAGCAGGGCCACATGGCGGCGGCATTGTTTCCTCCCAGACCACACAAACCAGCCAATTGTTGAGATAATTGAGAATCCGGAACCCCTGCAGCCAGGGATATGCCGAAAGACAGGACCCAAAACTAGAGCAGTCTGCCCTCGAAGCCAAACCTCAGGAAGTGCCAGTGCCCCTGCCAGATGGGGATCTGGAAGTACACATCCTTGAGGTCTATAGTGGCAAACCAGTCCCCTGTGGCAATGGCTTGCCTCACCCTTGGAATCATCAACATCCTGCATCTCAGGAAGCGAAGATACTTGTTGAGCCCCCTGAGGTCCAGAATGGGACGAAGTCCCCAGTGCCACTTGGGGGCCAAGAAGCCAAGAAAAACCCATCCTGGTGATCCCCCCACACTCCACCTCCCTTATGGCTTGTTTTTCCAAAAGGGAGAGCAACTCCTCCCGCAGTACCTCTGCATGTTGAGGGTTGGCCACTGTGGAATAAGGAGTCAACCTCGTCACAGGAGGTCTGCAGGAAAACTGTAAGCGGTAGCCGTGGGTCATGGTGAAAACCACGCATGGGTTTGCCCCGAAAGCCAACCACTCATCCCTGTAATGGTTCGCTAACAGGGGCTGCTGGCAGGCTGGGGTCTGTGAATTGTCAGGAGGGGGGAGGCCGCTTAGAGAACCCCTGAGCCTGGGCAGCCGGTCCACCTCTCTTCCCCTGATGGCGAGCGTTACGAGGATGAAAAGCCTCCAGCTGGGGCCTGAGGTCCCCTGGTCACCATGTTGGAGCCTGCAGTGTTGGAGGAGGGACAGTTTGCCTGCCTGAAGCTCCTGGAGCACCTGGAAAGGCCCGACACTTCCTGTGCACAGCGGTGACTGTCCCGTGTCTGCTGCAACAACTGAGCAGCATTCGGTTCAAACATGGCCGGACGTTCCACTGGCAACCTGACCAAACAGTCCTGATCACCTTGCTGGAGCTGGAACTGGGACAGCCACAGGTGGCGTCTAGCAACCCAAAAGGATGCCAAGGCCCTGCCTGTCGCCACTGCCTGCTCCTTCATAACTGAAGAGAGGAATGAGGAAGCTATCCGAAGCTCACCCGCAATGTTGGAACCCCCAGGACCCTCCAGCAACTCCTTGGATAGATTACAAAGGTAGAGGGACATAATGGCCCCCGTATTCGCCAGACGGGTCTGAGTAGTCATAGCTTTGTGCAGCTTAGCAAGCAGGCCATCCATAACTTTACAATTCTTGCTAGGACAGGTGGTTTTGCCAAGAATGGAGCTGGAGGGAGAAATCAGTCGAGAGAGGGCTGGATCCACCTGAGGGAGCGACCAGCAGGCAACTCGCTCCCTGTCATGCATGTTCGAAAACCTTTGACATGACGTAGACCACTTGTGTGTGGCTACTGGTGAACAAAACTGTCTGCACACCAGGTCTTCGAAGTCTGGGAGGAGGGGCACCCACACCGGTGCGGGGCGAACCTCCATATCCTCCTCAAACCGAGAGGTGGGTGCCATAAGGTCGTTAGAGAGGGCAACACCCAGAGCCCTGGCTGCCCTGCCAATAAACTCATCAAAACGGGAGGCTAAAAAGCTTCCCTTCCTGAGCCACTCTCCATCTGCCCACAAGACAAATCATCATCATCAGAGAAAACAGTCTCCACATCAACTTCACCTTCCTCCTTCTCTAACCCCAGAGGGGGCGGGGAAAGGGAGTCAGCACAAGGCCGGTTATCAGGGGGTGAGGACTGACAGCAACCCGGAAGCGCCGTACACCGGCTCAGCTGCTAACAACTAGCCTCTGCTTCTTCTCTCTCTAACAAAGGGAGATACGTCCGCTGTTAGCCGACCTGCCCGGCTGGAGCGAACACGGATTATTGCTTTATGGATACACCGGCGTCTAAACACCCGCTTCCCACCCGCTGTCAGCCAACTCTACAGTCAGCACACCACATGCACCCACCCACCCCCCAGCACATCAACTCACGAAACCGCGAGCAATACGTCGGTATGGGGAAGATAAAGGAAACTGTTGGAAACAGCAGTGGATTCACGCTGCACCAACACACACACTTCTCTACAACACAGATCATCTCACGCTGCACCTTGACTCAGGTGGAGATCAAACAATCACTGATGACACGCCAGCACAGGTGCTTTATAGGTAAACCGTAGGGCGTGACTGAGCAAGCTGGTGTGTCTTCAAGAAGTATCCACGTACCTTGACAGCAGGGGCGGGGTCATCCCCCGTACATATGGAATATGTAACAGAGTGGAGAGATAGTCATTCAGTTCCACATAGTCATGAAGCTGTGCAGCCCATCCTGTCTTTAATCTACCTAAATTCCTTCACGTTAGTGCTGTCCTACACTCCCTTCTCTGGCCCTGCGGCAGGTCTTACTACCTTGTAAAAATCCTTGACATTGGCACGCATGGCTGAGATGGGATCTCCAGCTCCTGGCCTCCAGGTTATGGTTAAGCTCGGCACATGAGTCCACACTTTGCAGTCTGTCACAACTGGCTGCTCAGCTTCAATTTCCCTGCACCATGCTGGTCATCACCACACCCATGAAGCCTCAAATCCTGTGGTGGAATAATCTGGTGGTTCCACTTGGAGAGTTAAGAGAGTTACTCCAATTTTTTTCTGAAGATGCACTCTACCAGAAAAGCTTACATTTTATTTACTTCATCCACAGCCATCTTATACATGATCCTTCTGCGGTCATCAAAGGAATGATGCGAATGATCAATAATAGGCATCACACTATCATCAGAATTAAGATCATACATGAGGTCATACGTGAATCATTGTTCACCTCAAATGGTTAGTTCACGCTCCAAAAATAATAATTCTCATATATCTGACAGCTGGGCCAGCTGCTCACATTAAGATCAGCCTTATAAGTCATAGAAAGCCATTTCAGCAGACTGATGCCTCCCGTGGAGTAGGCATGCACAGACACAATACCTTACAGTAACAATCTATTTCTTGTTTTCAGAGAAGTCACCCAAGGAAACTTTCAGCTGAGAAAAAATCTGTAAAATGAATCATCAAAATAAGACAAGGCAAACAGCTGGAGCCTGAAAAACTGTTTGTCTGTATTTCACCCTGAACTTTTTATATATAAGAGCTCCAGAGCATTTTTTTTTACACCCAGCTTCACATATATTTTGTCCACACCATGCAAATGGTGAGCAACATTTCAGGGCTTTTGTCCTCTGATTCAAATACAAGTGCTGTGTAAGATGTACAGAAACTTGTAATGTGCAATACATACAATTTACATCCAGTCGGAATGGTTTTCAATCAATTTGATTGTGGAATTTCCTAGCTTTTGCTGGGAAATGCATATTGTTGTTAGATATAGGTTGCAATAGCTTATGTCCAGTGTTTGGCATGATCTAAATGCAGTTGCCAATTCTCATTTGAATTCATAGCAGACTAGAGCTGACAATTGAAGTTTAAGGTTAAGTTAGTTTTTAAAAGGATGCACATTAGTCGAGTTTAGAGTTTGCATTCTCACTCTGAGAATTAAAACATTTGCACATTTTCATATTGTGTGATACTTTTGCACTTCTGCTTGGATAAAAGCAAGCTGCAAAACACACGGCTTATATAAGATATGAGGCACAGACAGTTCGTTCTTATTATTCAACTGGTGATAAAGACCTGGGGGTTATTTGATTGAGCAAGTAAATAAGTTATTAAGCTGTTTGGACACCCTGCAGGAAGTTAATTAAATTCCCATGTTGTGTGTTTTCCCTTTGCATGAAGGACTTTCACAGACACCAGAAAAAAAACATAAAGATATATGGCACTGCAGAATGCTGCCCTGTTTTACTATCTTGATGGAGTTAATTGTTTTTGTGGAGGACAGAAGAGGAGAAAGAAGAGGAGAGGATAGGAGAGGAGAGGTTTTCCAAATCCTTTTATTGAATCCTTTTATGTTATCACTGCAAAACCAAAACCACATCAACACTCAGGGCTTACATATTAAAGAAAATAGAACATAAAACAACCTTAACTGTCCATGAGTGATTAAAAGCCAGCATATTGTCCATCATGTGATTGTAAGAATGCTCCACCCTCAGTCGGGTCTTCAAAAAATTTCCCCAAGAACATGCACTGATTCCACACTGCCGTCACCATAAGCCTGGTTCTTAGGTGTTAGACAAATGGCTAATTTGGGAGAGCCAAACAAAAAGTTCACCAATGTGTGTACAGTGAAGATAAAAACTAATTTTTAATGAGTGGAAACAGTGCTGAGAAACTGTGACACTCGACAAATAAATGTGCAAAGTTCTTGGTCTCAGTGCAAAAAATATATGCCTCCCCCAGCTCTGGATCAAGGTGCGCTACATGTCTGTTGGTAGCTATTACTCCATGCTCAATCCCCCACTAGAAGTCTTCTGCTCATTTTTCAATGGGTTGCTTGGACAGGGACCACCATCTTTTGGGAAACATCTGGAGTCCACCTTTTATCCGCCTTCTTTTATCATGGACAGAACCTTGACACAGACCTGGTAGATGGCCTTTTTCCAACTGTGTGAAGCTTATCCAGGTGAGGGATTATGAAATGCAGCAGTTGACCTCCCCACTCATGTGTTGTGGAGGAGCAGCAAAGACCTCGTGCACTACTTTCTGAATGAGCCTGACAAAGGGGATTTGTCTGGTCTCCTTCAAAGTGGCCATGGAAGTTGCTGTCATCCTGATCATATGGCCCAGTTTGGTGCAAACACACGCTTTTAGCCTAGTTTGCTGGCTGACTGCAATATTTGGGAGTGATACAGTTATTGGAAAAATGAAAGCCCTTTAAACAGCCCCATGCCATACCTGATTCACCGCCCGAGTAATCATCATCTGGAATGCCTGCGAAATAGAACTATGGAAGGAGGTCCACATCTTCATCTAAGATAAAAAAGCTCAACCTCTCAGATATCCTAAGCAAGAGTTGGACCATATCAAACCACCTTCGGCCAGCAGCCTTTGAGCAGCTAGAAGTCTGAAGGAGACAATTTTGGACTGGATGTTGATTAGTCACTGCCCTCCCTCAGCAACAGGCAGGTAGAAGACTGCTGGGTGGACCCAGTGTTTGCTGGGCCAAAGGAAATCTCTGAACATTCTCCTTCAGGCCTTGTGGTGGCGTCAGTCGAACAAGTCTGTGACAGAGACAAAATGCGATCAAGTTGTTTGCCAGCAGAACTCTTTCCCATATGACAACTGGGGTACCGACCATTTCCATATACACAAGCGAACACATACTTTCTCCAGAATTCACCCCTCGTTCTTATTCAGTGTCCCAAAAAACTCCCAAAACTTTCGGGCCCTCCTTTTCCCATTCAAGGGCACCGGGACAACTAAGCACTGCCTGATCTCTCCACTGCCCAAGCAGAAAGGCCTCATTCTTAGACCAGTTTACATGTGCAGATGAGGCCGTTTCATAAAATACTGAGTATTTTGTAACTGTTGGATACCCCTTAAAGGGCCCATTTATGCTCACTTTACTTTGCATCCAGTAGAGAGCAGTGCAGAGTTCAACAAATTGGTGCAGTACAGTATGGAATAGCCCGGTTCGAGATCTCGGATTTTTCCCTCTTAATCGGATGCCTGCAACCCCATGGATGCAAAGCCAGGTAGCTAACATGCCCTGCCTGCGTAAAGAAGATGAAGGATGAGGAAGAGCTCTTCCTCTTATGTCCGCTAATTCCCCGCAGCATGTCAGAATTAGCTCACCTCACCGGAGATCAGCTGCCGCACCGAGAAGATGGTAGCCGCTAACAGCCACTAACCAACGCTGCCTCGCCAGCACGAGGGAGCTCAGGACAGACTACCACAACTAACCCATATCAGGAAGAGGCTTGTCGCTCTGGGCAGATGTCAGTGCAATAACGTGTCTAGAGTGTTTCTAACATGTGTTCACCTTTCACTCGTTATGGATCGCCATGTCCGCTGTGTTACTGTGTATCAGTATTGTTCGTGCTGCCATTATCTGTTCGGTGTTATGCTGCACCCTCAATCCAAATCAGTACTTAGTTAGTTAAAGGATTATCACGCTGCTCATCAGTTCAGCTGATGAGCAGCGTTAAGTTTCCCATAGCGTGAAGTTTCCCCGAAAAAACTACCCAGTAGGAGGTAGGACGTTTCAGGGTTCTATGCTGAAGATCGCTGATTGGTGGACACACTTGCAGTGTTCCGTATTTAGGCTCAGGTAGATAAGGAAGGTAAGTCACATAAATATTCACTATTTAGTTTGTCACATGCTGTCGTAGTCAGCAACATGCCAATTGTTTAGTGAGCAAAAAACAGAGCTATCCCAAAGCTAACGCTAACCGGTCAACAGGCTGATGCTGAACTTAAATCATGGCCAGAGAACTGGATGTGTTTGTGTTGTCATCGTGAGCTGAGCACTGATTTATGTATTTAGATTCCCAGATGAAATGGACTGTACGGGCTCCCCACACGCGGAGGAAATGGAGCTCTGCAGGCACGAGCTCATCCTTCTCCGAGAGGATGCGGACAACTCGAGACGGTGGGAGTTCCAGACTGGTGTTGTTGAAGCTCTGAGATGGCTGAGGGCGGGGGTCTTCATTTGTCCTGTCCACAATAAAAGTATGTTTAAATATATTTTATTTAACATTTTATGTCTTTTAACTTATTTAACATTTGATGTCTTTTGAGCTGTTTTATTTATTATTATTGTGTACAGCACTTTGGTCAGCTGTGGTTGTTTTAAAAGTGCTTAACAAATAAAATTGGATTGGATTGGATTGGATCCCCAATGATGACTGGATCCCAGCCTTCATTCATTCATTCATTCATTCATTCATTCATTCATTCATTCATTCATTCATTCATTCATTTTTTCTTAGCTCAGTGGAGAATCCCCTGTATTTGGGGTACATATTGACAAAGAAAAACAGAGCATTCTCTCTCTACCTTAACAACCAGCAGCCAACCTGTCTCTACCTCAGCTGTGGAAAAACAGAATAGCCACCTTAAACTCCAGTTTCATCTGGTGGCTGAGTGTGTGTTTCCTGAAGAAAAACACATTATTGCTATTCAAAA
>CAAKHG010050771.1:0-16650 GCA_901007715.1 Dactylopterus volitans
AACCTCCGGGTTCGGCCGGCCTCGCTCGCCGTAACTGCAATTAAAGCTGTCAAAGTCGCGATGGGCACCTTTGCGAATCAGGGTTCATTGTTAAAATTCCGGGCGCGACTCGGAGGAGGAGAAGGGCGACTCGGTTGGACGCGGGAGGCGTTCAGACACGGCCGCATTAGATTCAATTTGCAACCGCGCGCATCGGAGGTGACCTTTACGTTCCACAGAGCCCGCTTGATGGCAATATTGCTGCCAGAAAGAGGCGCGAACGGAGCAGTCCCGACATGCTTGTTGAATCAAAGTTTCTCCAGACGGGGGCGTAGGGTAAAAAAACAAACAAAAACATTATACAGTAGAGAGGGAATAAAGATCGGGTGCCTGCGTCGCCGCTGACTTTAAAGGCACCCCGTGGAGCTTTCTTGTAAACATGTTTACATTTGCATCTCAACCAAGTGCCGCATGCGTTTGCAAATCCAATTTATATTTTTTTTTCTCCTCCCTGCTCCTGATGACACGTTGCCGCGCTCTTTATTGTACGCGTGTGATTGACACGCACACGCGGCGAAGCAGGTCGGTAAAGAACTGCTCGCTGGGCAGCGGCGGGGCCCGGGGTGTCCGCCGTAAGCGCTCCTGATATCAGCAGCGCTGAGCAAGTTCCTGAAAAAAATTTTGAAGGCTGCGGTTCAAAATTTGAGTTTGTGATTGCTTGATGTTATTTCCCTCAAACAGTAATAATTTTCCAGTTACCGCGCGTGAAAGCCGCTTTCGGAACTGATAAATGGGCACATCCGGAGGTACCTTTTATTTCAGTGTGACACAATCATAAATTTTATCCCCGATGGTGCTCCATTATCACTTTGATGAAAAGTGAGTAGACAGAACACACCGGATGTGTTTCGATTGGCCTATTTATTGTCGGCTCTGGAAACACTCTATTAGCAGACAGAAAATTTCTTATCACGACAGGTCCAATTAAATAGAAGTTACATCCTTTTTTGTTTTGTTTTTTTTGTTTTTTTTAATTGGCAAGAACATATTGGGCTTTTCATTTTACACGAATTCAAAGTCAAAATTAAGTCAATTTACCAAGGTGGGGGCAACCTCTCCATTTTGTCTCCATCACTGTGGGTTTTTTTGCTAATTAGTCACAGACTGTCGGTGCAGGTTGCATGACTCCGGCAACACACCCGTCAATCAGGGCGTTTGCTTGTTAACCCCCGAGCTAATCTCGTGATTAGCGTCACGAAGAGCGCGCTGTTCTTCATGACATTTTAAATGCTGACTTGAAATCGCATAAACCGCGACCTCACCATGGCACCTCCGTCTCAAGGGGGGGGGGGGCAATGCGCATATTTCCAGGAGAGCGAGCTCGAGCCGCCTGAACCAGTCAGCGATCGTGAAAGGTGCGAACTGACGGGAGCGCATCGCTTATAGCGACAGTGGGAGGTAGCGTTGGGTGGCTTTAGGTCATATCCCGGCGAGGCTGTAGCGGGCCGCATTTACAGTGTCGACACAAATAAATAAATAAATAAATCACATTATTGAATTTAAAAAGTAGCTAGTTCCGTTTGCTTGTGGCTGCCGAAAGTGGCACACTTCTTGTCAAAGTCAAAATCGGTGCTTCCACCACCGGTGCCATTCATTCATTCAAAAAAAATAACCCTGCTGTTCATTTTAATGACAAACATCCATACATAAAAAATATCCTCTGAGGATGTTTTTTGGAGATGTTTAAGTATCAGGTATATAGTGCCTGCAATAAAACACCGTGTCTGCTTTACAACCACCCTCTCCTGAAGTACCTCTACATTACCTCGCAATGGCTTTTCCGATCCCCGCCCGACACCTTCGCCGATATCCATGTTTCTCGGGGTTACAGTCGCGTGGTGCGTCGCGTCGGTCCTCCAGAGAGGAAAGACACACTGCCAGATCGCAGCAGCGCTGCAGATGCGATTGAAGGGGCCACTCACGCGACATCCTGCAGCTATTGCTTATTGTGATCTCTGACCGCAGCAGCTGTGGCTGACGTTGCGGGCGTGGGCGCGGTCGCAGCGCCGCGAGCGCTGTGAGCGCCGCAGCTGTACACGCGGCGTTGACGGCAACCGTGGCGACTCTCTCCGCTCCTCCCGTTCCGGCGGAGGTGCGAGCCGCTTTTTAAAAGTCTTTAAAGACATATAAATCCGCCGCTTCTGTCGGCGCTGACAGATGATGCGTTATCATACAGCACAGGAGTTCAGGGGGGGGAAAAAAAGCTCCAGCTTAGCCAACGCAGCAGGGTCACACACACACACACACACACTGCACACCGCACACTGCACACCACACACCGCACACCCAGCTTTCATACTGGAAGATCCCAACCGCCGTCGTTATGATAAATAAATAAATAAATAAAAACACGATCTCAGAGTTGTGGTTAGACTGTAGCCCGTCGGAATCACAACCGCAGCGGCAGCCAATCACATCACAGCGTGGAGAACTACACCTCAAATGGATTCGACTGGTTAGCCGCATTGAGGGAGGAACTCATAATGCATAATATTATATCACAGACAGAAACATAAATCAACTTATGTATCAAAGGAAAAGAAAAAGCAATGCAATGTGAAGGTTAATGCGAAGTAAGTTGTTGTTTTTTTTGTTGTTTTTTTTAAATCCCGCAGTGACCTTTTGGTGGCCCTAGTCCTGAAACACTGCTGCGCGGTATTTGATCACATCGCCGAAACTCATAAAAAAAAAATAAAAATAAAAAATAATGTAAAGTAGAACAGTTTGATCTAAACAATGAACAAAAATATGAAGCCACGATGTGGTGCCGCGTGTTCTGGTAGAAAACCCTTTGCGGGCATCCTTTTCCTCGCTTCTGCTCCTTGGAGGCTCTTGAGTGCCGCGTGTTATTGGATTACCCGCGTCACGACCTGCGACTGAATTACTAACGCGTGTTTGGTGGCACTCTGCGGGCTGCAAAGCTGCACAAGGTGCTCTCCGACGACGCGCTCCCCTTCGCTCGTGTGTAACCGGTCCAGACGTCAAAGAAAAAGACCGTTTTCCCCTTCCAGTCGTCTTCGTCCATGTTTAACATTCACGTCCTCCGGTTGGGCCGTGAGTTGAACATGAAACTGAGCGCCAGGCTGCTGTTACGTGAAGATATGCAAACGATAGCCCTGGTGTCAGCTGCCTGTACGTCCCCCTCCGCAGAGTCATCCATCAACCAAGACAGTAAAATATACATCCGAACAGTATGGAAAACGGAACCTTCTTGGACGGCCGCGCTGCATTGCGTGAGCCGCGGAGGCGATCCGAAGTGTGACTGAACGCTAAGACCTCTTCATTCTAAAAGATTTTCTACACCCGGTGATACAAAGGCGTATAATACGATCCAGGAGGGCCGGCTGGGGCGGCGGATTAAACGCTGACCATGACATCATCGCAGGAGGTAGAGGACAGAATCACTGTGTTTGCGGAGCACATTAATCAACCAGGGATGCGTCCTCGCATCAGCAAATGTTGCACCGTAATGGATGATTAAGTGGAATTTTCTTTTCTTTTTTTTTTTTGCATCGCCTCACCGAGGGGGGAAAAACTCGCAAACATGCACCCGCGACGATCACAGTCAGGAGCCGGGGCATTTCTTCCACTTCCTTTATCCTCCGCCTATAGACGACGCACACCCGGGCGCAAAACCAGCACTTAGCTCGAAACGATTAGGAAAAAGGGGGTTCTGGCCCGTTTCTTCGGATTCCCTCTCAAGGCCGTATTAAAGAGCCTGAGCGAACATCTTGCGAAATCTCTTGTGTTTTGCATAAGCGAACGAAAGAGTAAAGGGATAAGGACCGCCTGAGCCTGAGCGCCAGCGATAGGTTTTTTTTTTTGATGGTTGTATCTACGGAGGCGCGCGACGCACGCAGCGCAGACGAGGCTGGCATTCAGAGCAGCGGCAGCCATGACAGCTTTAGATAAACAGTCAGGTGCTATTTGGGTCACTGTCTTCCCACATCGGCGCCCGCTTTAATCTGCCACCCATCCATCCGTCCATCTCCAGCTCCGCGGCACCCCGCTGATTACACATCGCCGATTGATCTGCGCGGCAAAACTTAAAGTTCAGGTCTTTTATTTGGGTCCGGCTCATTTGCATACAGACCGAGATCTAAGAACAAATGGCTCTTTGAAGCGTTTGCTTAGTTCTTCAAGTCCGGACTTAAAGATAAACCTTGAATGCGTAAGCGGTTTGGGGCGTTTTCTCCCAGCGTTCCTGGGATGGATTCTACGGTTGCGCCATTCAAGCAGGATGAGGTCATGCACCGTTTCATATTTCTGTCGGTTGTCAGATTGAGGTGGATTTGTTTTTTTGTTTTGTTTTTTTTCAAACCTGGACAGATCCTGGCTCGCTGCCGTCCTCCGCTTCCACTCTCGCTAAGCTCAGCTAATTGACTCACAGCTTCATATTTCATGAAAATACATGACGTATCGATCCCCTCCCCCCCATCCACCTCTCAGCGTGAAATGAAATAAGCAGCGCAAGACGCCGACAATGTGGGGCCACGTTTCTTCCTCGCCCAAAAGTTCTGAAAATGTTTTTGCTGAATATTGCCCGCAGAGGTGAACTGTGATGAATTTTGCATTGCAGACTTCACTTGTTCCTGAAAATTCCCAAAGCCTTACGGGATGCTGACATTGTTAAAGTTCCAGACACGTCTTTAAGTATGTTAAAAAAAGTCTAGTAGAATTCAATTATTTACTGTTTGATATGGTTTTCCGACATAAAAAAAAAAGTGGGGAAAAAAAGGGATAGAGGCTCATAAACTCTTTTTTGGATAGATGAATTTTCAAACATGCAAATATCAGAGGCCCCGCCCACCACCACTGCTTGGGTCAGCTATAATATTCATATATGTCTGAGCATCAGCCAGCCCCACCGCAGAGTTGTCTGCTGTGCTCCAAAATCAAATATTACTCAGCATATCAGAGGCGGAATCAGAAATACTTTATCAATCCCAGAGGAAATTGTGTGTTCATGGTTGCTCCATGCCAGTATAAAAATGTAAGGTTAACGAGGAAGAAAGTACAAACTTTTACAAGAAAATCTTACGAAATATTACAAAAAAAAAAAAAATGGTATGTATAGTTAAGAGGTCTGGGGATTTAATTAATTTTCTAGGTCGGTTGTTTGTTAGCTGGTTTGTTGGTAACCGGGGGGGCTAGCAGCCTCAACGCAGAGCTGTAAAGAGCAAACCTCGACTCTGAGACACAAGCGCCCTCACGTTCATTTTCATGATGTAATTATACAGCAGGAGTGTATTCAAAGTGTTTCTTCCTTTCAACCCCCGCCCCACCCCCAAGAAGAAACCCCCCCCCGCTGTGAACAGGTGTACTTGCGGGAACCGTGGAAACATGCCTACGGAAAACCGGGAGCGCGTGCTGCGCGCAGCTACCCCCAGTAAACGGAAAGGGAAAGGCAGTGTAAACATGCTATTTGATGTTTTGCCGTTTAGGTTCTCCGTGTCCCCCGTCGCCGCATGTGTCCGTGGCGGGGCGACGCCGGCGAGCCGCGCAGCCCATTAACCGTGCGCCGCGCCGTCCTGTTGCCGATCCAGTTTGCCTGAGTCCACGTGCACGCACTTCAGACCGAGCCGAGCCGCTTTCCAGCCCCCCTCCCCCGCCCCCCCCTCGATCCACACTCACGGTTTATTTTTTTTTATTTCTCGCTTAATTTTTTATCATGAGCCAAGTCTTTAAAACTAACACATCCTTGTCACCGGGGGAGCAGCTCACCGCGGTGGCTGCATAATTACCACCAAACGAGCGGCTGTGAAGGCAGGCCCGGATTAATAAGTAACCCGGTACAGTTGGCATAAAAACCAGTCGTTTTTGGAGTTAACGCTCAAGACGGTGTAGAAATATTTGGATTCATCTCGAAGCCCGCAGAGCTGCCCTCGCTAGCAAGTTTCCACAAGGATTCTCAATAGGCCACATTTCCGGGGTTTGCTTTGCTAGATAACTTTTAATACGTTCATGACATTTCAGGGGTGAAAAATAGCACGTAAAAATTAATATTTCTTTATACGACGATGATTAACGGACAGTTTTATGACAGCCACGAGGAGTGACCTCCACATACGAGTGGCCTAATTAAAAACGTCTGCGGGGGCATTTAACCAAAAAGGAAGGCCATGAAACATAGCGGCATTTTACCGAGTCTCATGGGGAATCAAAAGGAATTTCACATTAGAAAAGGAAAAAGAAAGCTGAGAAGCAGGGCGAAACACCGAAAATATATCAAACAAAGAAACGGCAAATCAGCTAATCAGACGTTGCTCTCCCAGTCGCTGTATTACTGTTTATGTCTGTGAAAAAAGAATAAAACAAAATGGAAAAATAACTGTGTTATTTCAAAAGGAAACCTCACAATGAAAGTAGGCTATGTAAAGGTGGGCGACAGGTGACCAAACAGGCATCATCCGGGGGGCTTTTGCTACTAAAAACAACAGATTGAACTCTTTTTTTTTTTTCATGCCTGCCTCCAACTTGCTCCACGCTGCCCAGACTTTGGCTGCGGTTGCAGTGACGAACTCCACAAAGTCCCGCTAACAAACGCGGACTGACGGCGCACCAGCAGCCATCGGGGTTACTGGCATGAGCCTAAAGCCTCAGCACCGCAGGAGACTGTGAACTTTATGTGCCAACAAAACACTGCTAATCGCACCATTCTAGCTGTTTTCATCTTTCGGAATTTATATGTTCAAATTGCAAGGTGTCCCTAAAATTACGGTCATCCCGCTCATACGCATCAGGGTGCCAAAAGTTTAGGGACGCCTGCCCGTGTTGCCCAGTGCCGTTCAACAGCCTCACAAATTAAAGTCAAAATGAGGGTCTTTAAAATACGCCATCGCCTCTCTAATTATAAAAAAAAATTCAACAATAGAAACCCTGAAGAGAGCATTTATTATTATTCATTATTCTATGGTCAACATAGAGCGGTCGTAAGGCTATACTTGATCGGCGTGTACAATAACATGGATCATTTAGCTGAAAAGGCCGAGCGCCGCATGATCACTGGGGGGCGCGCTTTCTTTGTGAGCCAAACAAGAGCCGCCCAAAAGGATGAAATTCATAGAAAAAAGGTAGCAGTCAAAAAAGGCCGATAAACCTGAAAAACCATTCATGGATTCAACCGGCTGCCCAGCTGACTGAGCTCGGGAAGACGGCCGCAGGTCGGCGTTATAAATTGGCTCGCCCCCTTTGTTGTAGCATTTGTGACGCAGAGGGCCAAGCGAAGCCAAATAATTTAGGCCTTTAATGTCATCGGGGGCAACGTAAAAGGCACCGGGGAGGACGCAGGGCTCCCATCGCGCCGCGACGGTCTGACAGTTCGCATCGGCTGGTCTGAGCATGACTCACTGCCTCCTCGCAAAAAGACCCGAGCACCAACAGGAAGACTCACTCTAAAAATAAAGAGCAGGCACCATCGGCGCTTCCCTCCCGCACTCGCCCTGGAACTGACACAGCCGCCGATGCCTGGCGCACCGGGAGCCAGTCGGCACGGCGCCCCGATCCGGAGGCGAGCGGCGGCGGGACGGTCCCACCGGCATGCTCGCGGAAAACGTTTTTTTTCGGTGGGAGTTCGGCGACGCGAACGAGGATGTCGGGGTTTGACGCGCCGAGAACGAAGGGTTACGGCAACATCTACCGGCATACGGGAAAGGTCAACGTGGCTGGGGAGAGGCGGAAAGGTCAAGCCTGTAAAATAATCCAACATGTGAATCACCGCGGTCCAGGTTTATCCCACAACTTTTGGATCATCTGGGGGGGGGGGGCGGCGCCCGGGTAGCGCCGCGGTCTTTAGACCCGCCGCTGTTTAAAGTTACGTGCTCCTCCGATGTGTAACGAAGAAACAACCACAAGGTCAAAGAGCCCTGCAGTCTTGGGACATTCCATCACCCGTCAGGCTTGTCCGCGCGGCAAGGGATGTGAACTCTTAATGCGGCGGTTTCCATGGCAACCAAACCAGGCGACTTATCAGTTCACAAGACATATCGATGAGACACTTTTCGCGCGGAGGCCAAACTATTTATGTTCAAAAAACAGCCTCGAGGCGCAAACATGATTTGGTGAGTTAATTACGGGGGATTACGGCCTAACTTTGTGAAACACATTGGAATAAATTGAGATTTTTTTTTCTTCACGTAGGCTATTTTTACTGCGCAAACTTCACAAAATAAACACTGCCTGAGGCCACGCTCTTAATCTAAAATGGAAAGTATTTGCTACCAGAAAACATAGCTGGCAAAATGAAAAGATTGCTAACTGCTATACTGGAAGTGTGTCAGGCGCTGGGATGGATGAAAGATAGTTAATGTAGTAATTAATGCAGCACTGAGTATTTTTGATTAACTTATTTCAGTCATTAGATACCAGTTATGTATCTTTCACTGTTGGGTACACTGATACATGAGTATTTTTTAAGCTTGAAGCAAGACAGTGATAACAGGATCAGGATTTTTGCTCGTTTCTACCAAATATTGCATATGTTACTACTAGATGAATTAGAATATCTATCCAAGTGAAGAGATATTACAAGTGAAACATATCTTTATGGTTCAAAACAGTCAAGTACGATGATTATTTGGCATTTTCTCTCAACTTTCTTGCGCATAAGACGTGCGTTTATGTCGTTGCGATTCGTGGAATTTCAGTCAGAGCAGCACCCACACTTTTTTTCATAAAATGAAGTACTTAAAACCAAACTTATAAGAAAAAATTAACGGTGGAACATGTATACATATGACGAGAACTACCGAAAATGAGAGAGAAAAAAAAAAAAGGTTTTATGATGACAACTTTGAGTTCCGTTTTTGTGCACAGGTGCCATTGAGGGGGCGGGGTTTATGACCTGCTCAGCAGAGGTCGACCCCGCTGGCAATTCAAATTTAATAAATTCAATGCATTCATGAACATTCTGGTCATGTAAAGATCTCTATCGTTTCGTACAAACACCGCCCTTCCTTTCCTCCGAACCTGAAGACCGACGATGTAATGGCACATGTCAGAAACGGAGCGGGCGCCAAATAAAAGCGGACAGAATTAATTGCAGGCTGCCGTGGCGACCTTTTCAGTTTGATAAATCATAAAGCCTCGGAGACCGCTATTAGCCTGGTAGATGGGGAAAAATTGCAACTTTGAGAAATGATCTGGTATCCCGGGACCTCGGGCTCTATCGACAAGGCCGCTTTGTGCTTGCAGGCAGGCAGGCAGGCGCGGGACACACTCGCCCATCAAAAACGCGGGCAGAATACGCATTCATCGGCCCGTTTTCGCTCAAAATCCGGCAGACTCCTGCACTTTAACGTCTAAGAAGTCTAATTTCTATTTTCATTCAGTAAAAAGAAGCATTCCTGTTGTGCGCAATTAAGCTTCAGGAGTCAGGCTAGTCTCTGCGGACTGTGAGTAATGGAGGCGTCATTAGCTTCTTTCTTAGCTCGCTTTTAGGAGGGAAAAACGTCATTTCATTGGCCGAATAAGATGAAGTCGGCAGAGAGGCTTTATAGCTTGGCAAGCCGTCCGTCTCCAATTTTCAAATCTGCAACATCTGAATGAAGAGTGAAATTAAAAAAAGTTGGAGCTGGACAACGTTGATCTAATAAGGCAGAGATTAGTTTTAAAGGTTAAAGACAGATCACGGGTGGAGTGAGTCTTCTCAAGGAGAAACACACCGTTAGGGAGCCGAGTGTGATTTCCAAGTGATTTCATCATGAGGGGAAGCAGTTAGGCTTTATTATCTATTAAAATACTGTACAGTGCGGGTTCATGAACTCAGCGGGACTGTGGGCCCGAGCCACTGAATGGAACAACTGAAAGCCGGAGATGTTTCCCCTGCAGCCAAGGACTCCATTTACATCCCATCAAAATCGAAATTCTACATAACATAAGCTGAAATATGCTGTATATTTTCCATGTAGACAAGCATGCGCTCATCCCAGGTGAATAAGTGGACAGCATTGCTGTCTTGGAGATATGTCGCGTGATTGATGATTTCTGTGACGCGCAGACGAAAGCATGAGTTATGGGAACACGGCAACTGCAGCCGCGCACTTTGCATTAACGCCTCGACAAAGTTGTGACTCAAGAGTAAGCCGAGTTGATTTAAAACCGCGATTTGGGCATTATTAATGCCCTGCTGTGCACTAAATGCTTTTATTTACATGCCCTAAAGAGGTGTCTGAACCACTGCTCGGCATTTCATCATTCCACTTATACTAAGTCATTGACCAAAAAAATATAAATTGTTTTGTGCTCCTTCCATTGTGAATTAATTAAGTCGCTAACGCCGCTTGGGTTGAAAACGAAGCTTTGACAGCTGTGCTTTTTTAACGTTGCCATGGTTACACACTGGCCACAGATGAGTTTACCCGATTGAGCAGTGTGTGTGCGCAGTCCGCGGTCTCGCTGCACGGCTGACGGCCAGTCAGAATGTATTTAGTTTATTCACACAGACCACATGATTAACTTGATCAATAAAAAAATTTAATAAATTTACAGAACTAGATATCTGTGTTATGAGACAGTTTAAGTGTGCAAAACAAGACTTAAATCGTGCACATCTGAACTACACTAAACTTATTTTAACTTGAATTTTTTTTTTATTCCATTTTTTTTTAACTGAGCTCCAACTATCTAACTAACAACTAGAAATACACTTAAAATATTTTTAAAAGTTCCTAATTTTCTGATCACTTTTGGCTGAGGTGGTAACAACAACAACAGGCATTATTATTATTATTATCATTATTGGATGATAATGACGATTCTTTATCAACTGATGTTTTAGAGGGTCAGATCAGTGATCCTATATCAGATTCCCTCAGTTTAAATGTCAGTGAAAGGCATGTGAATGCAGCCTCAACCAACATCTGAAGACCCCTACTGAAAAAACAAGCCCCTCAGTCAGGGGTCTGCGGTTTACCGAGAGCCAACTTGGGAGTCTGCAACATGAAAAAGTTGAACAACCCCTGGTCTATTAAGTCAAACAGCAGAAGCCTCGATTGGGTTTCGAATAGCCTCGCACCAAAAGCGATACACTAGATCAGTTTCGACCTCGCTGATGACCTCATTAAGCATTGACCCGCTGGGAAAGATCCGCATTAAGTGAAAGGGAAAGTGAGAACCAAACCTGGGCGAACTTTTGAGAACAGTTGAAAGCGTGCACAACCCCCGAAAAACAAAAAAAAACAAAAAACGCTGGAGTGCTTGCAACACTCTGTGCTACGCAGTGTGAGCTTAGCGCCTCATTATTCCCATGAGAAAACTCCCACTCGCTTCGGTGCAAGCGAGGCATCGAGGTCTCCGCAGAAGAACCAGACAACGGTCTGGAAAGCACCGCGAAGAAGCGATATAAATATTTTTAAAAATGAATGCACGGGCTGATCACGCAGCGAAAGACAAGGCTGACGGGGTTGAAGCTTGTGCTGCTCTAATGACTATTGATCTGCAACAGTAATTAGACGAGTCCCCGTCTCTGTGCGCAGCGGCGCGCGTCGGTGAAGTATTATTATAACCAATGGAAATAATTGCAGCTAAGCTATAAAAATGACGCTCGGGTTAGCGGACGGCAGAGCTGCACAAATGGCGAAAGTCAAATCACTACGCATGGCCTCGCACAGGAAATGTATACATAAGTACAAGAGAGAGAAGTGAGCGCGAGAAAACACACTCACCGGTCACTGCATACAACCTGTTCAACTGCCCCTTCAAGCAAATATCCAATTAGTTCAGCAGCTGCTGATCTAGCGGGGTTTTCATGCACAACCGCCCCTCCAGAGGATGGTCCCAAAAAGAGACGATGTCCAGTGATGGTCGGTTCTCTGGGGGAAGATGGCTTGTTGGTGCCAGAGGTGAGAGGAGAATGGCCAAAGCAGCAATTGCTCAACTGAGGTATGACGAAGAGCAACTCTGAGCCCCTCCAACCTCCAAGCAGACGGGCGGCAGCGGCAGAGGACCAAACTGGGTGCCACCTCTGTCAGCTAAGAACAGGAAATTGAGACGGCAGTTCACAAAGTTTTACCAAAATTGGACAACATAAAATTGGAGAACCTTCCCTGGTCCGAAGCGTCTCGATTTCTGCTGCGACATCCAGACGGCCCGGCCAGATTTTGGCAACCAATTTGAGCATCGTCTAAATTGGCGGTGGTAAACTCTGCTCATTTAATGGACAAAAGTGCTCCGGTTCACTTGAGTCCCTTCAGTCGTCAGGGACATTACTTCGATTCCCTGGCTCAAGTGAAGCCAGACGAACCAGATCATCTGAGTCCGCGGTGTTTCTGGCGGGTCCACGGTGTTTCCAACGAGTCCATTAACTCGCCTTGTGTACTTGGCAGCAGCGCGGCCAGAGGACTCACAGGACCCAGGCTAACGGAGAGCCTGGACTCGTGATTCCTGATCCGGTACAAAGATTTGAATCATTAGCCCGTCTGATTTGGGAACCGACCAGCTTAGTCTAAATGCCTCGGCCGGCCTGAGTATTATTGCTGACCAAGCCCTTCCCTTTATGATAGATAGATAGATGTACTTTATTGATCCCAAGCTGGGAAATTACAGTGCAGCAGCAGCAGCAGCAGCAGCAGCAGCAGGGCATGGAGCTCAATATCAAAATAGCAATACAAAAACAAAAAAGTCTTCCTAGTTACAAGATCAAGTATAAGAAAGGTGCAGCTTATTTGCACTATAGGTTATTTATCACTGTAGGTTATCTATTGATCACCGCGTATCCGTCTTCTGATGGCTACTTCCAGCAGGGTAATGCAACATGTCGCAAAGCTTAAATAATCTCAGACCGCTTTCCTGAACATGATAATGAGTTCCCCGCAGTCGAATGGCCTCAGCAGTCCCCAGATCTCAGTCCAGTAGATGTGGTGGAACGGGAGATTCTCGTCATGCGGCCGACAAATCCGCCGCGACTGCGTGACGCTTTCATGTCAATGCGGACCGGAATCTCTGAGGAGAGTTTCCAGCATCTTCTTGAATCAACGTCACCAAGAATTAAGACAGTTCTGACAGCAAAGGGGGGTCTAAGAAAGATTAGTTTATCTTTAAAGTTGCTAAAGAAACATACAGGGTAGAACACACTTAACTACATATGAGTGGATTTTAACATGAGATTTTGTTTTTTCTTTCTTTTTGGCTGGAGTGGCATAGCTGGGCTTCTCCCCTCCCCCTCACCTTCCCTCCCTCTGGGCCACACTGCCAGACACGACGCTGCCTTGATCAGAACATCAGAACACGTCAGCATTAATTGGAGCGTGTTAGCACATGTGGAGAAGATCAAGTGTGACCAGGGGAGAGCCGACGCCGCATCGCTCTAACCCGACCTGACACGGGCGCAATCTGGCCGCCTCGAGAGCACGACTCGCCGGGAACGGCCTCGCAACAAGTATGAAAGGGAAACCGCGTCCAGGGGGGTGGGAGACAAACTCGGCGGCGGTCGCCAGGGGTATGCTGAAGTCAGTGCAGGAGTCATTAGCTCCAATTAGGGCGGGGCGGCTGCGGGGAGCCGCTGATGCCGCGTTATTGGCCGGCGTGTCTGAAACGGTCGGGTCTTGGGGAAGAAAATATGAGTCCATTTGAGCAGATTAGATGTAGCTTTGCATTTAAATTGCGCTTTTTTTTTTTGTCTTCCCCTTTTCCTCGGACTTGAACGCAAGCTCGCTATGCCACCGAGGCGAAGCTGAAGCTGTTTACTGAGGGACCTTCAGTAAACAGCGGATTAATCTTTAACAGGCAGCTCCAATCAGCTAATTAACCGCGTGTTTCATTGTTCATCCGCCGCGCGACGCTGCTGTCGGGGGTCGGTTGGAAGGGGCGGTGGGGTCAGATTCCGTCCCGCGACGTCCCGAAAAGGCAGGAATGTTCAAACAGCGAGCGTTTAGTCCAACTCCTGTCCCACATGCTGACAAAGGCAGATAAAAGGCGAGGCAACCACAGCCAGCAGCGCTGGCGCCGGGGATGACAGGATTAAGAAACAGAGCCCTCCTGATCAGCGCCGCTGCCTGGAAGCCATCCTGCGCCATATGTCTGCTCCCTTTTGCATCGCTCCCCCTCACTTCACTGGGGGCGTGTGTGTGGCCATAATCAATATCTTTTAATGTAGCGAATGGCGAGGTGAGAATTATGGCCCTGACTGCAGAGGGCCCCAGCGTGGCGTTCAGCCGTCCGGGCTGCAACTTTTAACGGCGCGCCGCGCGCTCGCAGCGTCATTCTTAGAGGAGGACGCGGGGGGCAGGAGGGCTCTAAGAAAAAAAAAAAAAAAGTCGACCGTAGGCCACCGTGAAACACCTGCGCCGCACTAACAGATTCAGTTAGCAAGCAGCTGGTGAGCGTGGCGGCGCGTTCAGCGAATAAACACTTCACGAGTTCATTAACCGTTTTCCGCTGCCCACCAGTTGTGTAGAGAGGAAAAAAAAAAAAAAACAGCCCCGCCGACTGGGGGTCTGGTGGCTTTGTTCAGCATTAGCATGTGCAATGTTCAGAGTGCTAACATATGCTTCTTAGCGAGAAACAGCCCAGACAGATGGGAAAGCCATATTTCTGCTGATATGGTTGTAAACCAAAGGCTTGGATCTGATGATTGAGCAGCTAGAGGAAACGTTGTTCTATTTTTGAGTCAGTTTATCCTGGAGGCGGGAGGACATGGATGCTCGTATGAAAAGTTATAGCCATTAATCTAACGGACAACTCGTGTGACTGACACATTTCGGCCTCGTGGCGGCATCGTGGCCAAGGTCAGATCACTGAAATCGCCATGACGGTTTGTTTCACAGACTTTGAAATAAAGTCAACAGCGCCTTTAAAGTGACATCGCCACCCGGTGGCTGGCTGGCAGGATAGGTCATAAACCCTGCCCCGCCTCCGTGTTCAAAACACTGCTCATGTATTCATTTTTCCCCAAAGATTGATTCCGTAATCTCAAGTAGTCACGTTGATGTGTGTTTTGAGCGTTGTTTTTTTTTGTTACAATTTTGATTTTAATTTGATATTTTATGCTGTCAAAAGGGGGATTTACAGACATCTGTTTGGGAATCGTACAGCGGAAAGTAGGAAGCGCATGCATCCATAACTTAACATGCGATTAAACCCGCAGCATGTTTCCATAGAATATAATGTAACACCACTGCCATAAATTCTACCTTCAGGAGGATTATTATGCTTTGTAAAGCGTCCCTGGGTTTCTTGAAAGGCGCTAGCTATATAAATTCAAGTTATTTCTATTATTATTATGATTATTGTTGAATTTTTATTGAATCTGTTGGAGAGACAATAATGATTGTTACTGGAATGGTAATTTGTGATGCTGTTGAGGTGTACTGGTTCGTACAAAGAGGCGTCCCTAATATTTTGGTCATTCCACTCTCATGCATAAGCGTGCCAGAGGTTTTGGGACACCTCTCAGTATAACCCCAGCGCAGCTTAACAGCATCACAAATTACAGCCCCACTGACAGTCAATAAAGATGTCAGCACCTCTCTCAAATAGATATAAATAAAAATTCAACATAAAACTCCTGAAGGGAGAATTTATTGCAGCGGTGTTGCACGACATTCTTCGGGAAACATGAAATGATTTTAGCGCTACAGCTGATCGGCATCTATCGTCTGCTTCACATGACATCACCGGGGCGGCGTGACAGCATCCATCCACCTCTGTGTTCTACAGCAGGAGCAGGTGGAGGCCAGCTCTCCAGACGATCCACTCTACGGTTTGCACATTTTGTGACGAGCGGAACAAAAAAAAACGTAAATATTCAAGTCAAAGCCAAAGCGGCGAACGGACTCGTCGTCACCTCCCTTGGACCTGAAATACTTGTGCGGCTAAAGGGAAAACACAAGCTGCCATGCAAGTGAGGATTAGGAGATGATCTGCACACAAACGTGGGCCCCCAACCCCTTTTTTTCCCCCACTTTTCCTCTGCCATTTAAACCACATTCCCACGTCCCATCCTGGTTGCGAGCGGTAAATTAGGCAACCGGCTGCCCCCCTCCCGCCCCAGACTCCCCTCTCGCTGTATTAATGATGGCCTCCGCATGGGGCCACACCGTGAGCCAGCCCTCGGAGCAGCTCCCAGAGCAAGGCCTGCAGTGGCGGGCAGTAAATTACCGACATAAACGTGTCGCGGGAGACAACCTGCAGACACCAGCCCATTTAATGTTAATAGGAACGCATCGCTTACCAGATTCTAAATAATAGCTCGGAGTCACCGCGGCCAAGGGTACCGCAGGCACTGGAATTTATGGAGTTAGCAAATTGCTTTCCTATCCCCATTCCTCCCCCGTTTGTCCGTCTGGCCGTCGCTCCGCGCGCGTCGGGGATGATGGAGCGGCGCGGGGGGGGCGTGGTGGTGGGGGTGATGGGACCGTTGCAGCCTGCTTGACTGAGCGCACCTGTCCTGCAGCCAGAGAGTTTTGGGGAATGACAACGCTTGAGCGTGTACAACCGCTATCTGCCCATCCGGGTCTCCGGAGGGAAAGCCGCCTGACAGCGACCTGAGATATTTTGATTCCCGCGGGGCGTCTGGTCGCGAATGTTTTTGGACATGAAAAGCGAGTGCGCGACTGTTTTGGGGCTGACAGGGGCGGCGCGGTTCGGGGGGGGGGGGGCCCCCCTCCCCTCCCC
>CAAKHG010050773.1:1866-17493 GCA_901007715.1 Dactylopterus volitans
GATCTGTATGTATGTACTGTCTGTATATTTTAGATCAACAACTTAACCTCAACAACAAATATACAACAAGACAACCCCATGTGTTATAGCCTGTAGAAATTAGGAAATAAAGATCCTGCCAGAACTATAATTGTAGTTTGGAGATTTTATTTTTTTTAGCATCATGCAAGATCTATTTATCATATATTTTGACAAAATATGCTTTATTATTGGAACAAAATCTATTTTTTTTTTTTTAAATCTTGCTACTCGATAATACCTTCCCCTTTGTCTTGTTCTTGCAGATGGCTGCAATAGCATCTGCTGTAATTGTGCTGGTGACAATATTGAAGCTTGGACCCCTTTTCCAGGAGCTACCAAAGGTTCTTCCGCTGTACCACTTACCTATGTTGCATACCTATTTGCAACATTTCTTTTTAAATTTTCATTTTTCACAAGTCCAGGTAAAAGTAAAAAGGTAGTTACAGCATAATGTGTGTTAAACCATTGCTTTTTTTAGGCAGTCCTGGCTTCAATTGTCTTTGTGAATCTCAAGGGGATGTTCAAGCAGTACTCTGACATTGCTACGTTGTGGAGGAGCAGCAAAATTGATCTGGTGAGAGGGTCGGCTAACTCATAATGAACAGATTAATTGAAAAAACAAAAAGAAAATGCTCCGAAAAGCAAAAAAACGGTGACACAATTTGCTGTGCATAATGATCATTTCCTTCACATTGCCATGCTGACAAATACAACAGTGACGTACTGTGTCCCCAGGTGTTGTGGTTGGTGACGTGGGTGTCAACCCTGCTCTTCAACCTGGATCTGGGTCTTGCTGCATCAATTGCTTTTGCTCTGCTAACTGTTATCTTCAGAACTCAACTGTAAGACAACTCTTGCAAATCACCAAGCCGTATCTCTCACTGCTGCGCTCAATTGATGCAAAGTCTCCATTATTAGAAAAAAAAAATCCTACGTGCAAATACACTGATATTGTAATCAAATATTGTGGTTGTTTTCTCATTCTCAGGCCAACATACTCTGTTTTGGGGAATGTTCCAGGTACCGAGCTGTATGTCGATACAGAGACCCACAAAGAGGTGAAATCTCATGGGAAGCCATAAACCCAAGCTTTTCTACAATGACAATTAAAACATGCTAATGATATTTCTCTGTGTGGCAGGCAAGGGAGGTTCCAGGTGTTACTATATTCCGCTCTTCTGCTACAGTATATTTTGCTAATGCTGATCTGTACCTCGAGGCCCTTAAAGAAAAGGTTTGCTCTCTTTACTAGTACAATCCCGTGTTTAAAGACAGCCTTGCTTCTCGCTTGCTTATTATAGCAACTTTTTTTTTTGTTCTTTTTGCTCTGTTTGTATCACATGACATATGTTTTGTTCTCCACCACTGTGTTTTCAGAGTGGACTTGACATCAGTAAAATGATTATCTACAAGAGGAGACAGGAGGCCAAACAAAAGCGCAGAGAAAAAAGGGCAGAGAGACGAGCACATAGGCGAGCCAAGAGAGAGGTAAGGTGCTGGAAATGTGTAACAGACTGATAGTGTAAATATTTATTAAACATTTACTGTAAATGACAAATTAGCAACATAATACCCTGTATTAGTCATGTAGCTGCAGTATGCCTCCTGTCAGAACAATGGCCAAACTCCCATAAAAGCCAACGTAGTACTTGCAGAATTCATTGTGTTGCCCGCTTCTCAGAGGCGGGCTGAGAGGGCAGCTGAACAGCGGGCAGTTGCGCCGGTGTTCTCTGTGGAGGAAGAGGCTGGCCACTGGAGAGAGAGATGCATGGATGGGAATGCTACCGAGAGGGACGAGCAGTGCTGGACTGAGAGGGAGAACGGGACAGTGTTCGTCATACCAACTTCACCCCGAACACCAGACAGACAATGTAGATGGGAGTACCTGAAAGGAGGAGATCCAGACAGCGCCAGCTTGGGGTGGATGTCTGACCTGCAGGATGGCGATACCACCACTCTGGGCTCCAGCAGTGAGGACACCCTCAGTCGTGACCTGGAGCGAGTCTCTCTTGGATCTTTAGGCAAATGGACTTGGAACATTCACTCGATTATTCTCGACCTGTCGTCAGCTAACTTCATTGACACAGTGGCAGTTAAGACTATGAAAAATGTAAGTACTGAAGGGACAAACACCTTATAAACAAAGAGTAAAAAAAAAAAAAAAAATTCTGTAATATGCTATTTGCGCCCAGACACATGGGACAAATTTGCCTTAAAATTTGCAGGGTAGTTTTGTTGCCAAAATATAACAAACATGGGACAAAAAAATTAAAAAGAAAAATGAAATATAGCTCAGCCTTAGTCTGAAAATAATAAGTCAACCAATTGAAAGTGTTATTTCAGCTTCCATCTACTGGATGAAAGCTTACTTTGTCGGTATGTACGGAGACAGAGGGCAGGTGCAAACAGCTATTTGGCTGCCATGTCCGTTGTCACCCATGTGCACATAGAAACACAGAAAAATTGTAAATTATCATTGCACAGAAGAGCATAACAAGACCATTCAGGTGCTGAATCCCATTTGTCAATAATATAAGTATAATTTTAAATGTAAATAATGATAATAGTTTATAGCTTTGATTTTTATGAAAGTGCCTTTGAGTAAAGTACTTTTCATATTGTTTTCATTTACTTACAATCTGTAACAGACAAAGTTATATAATAAAATAATGCATAATGAAGGTTATATGATACAAATTATCAGGATCACTTGAAACAGTTGCACATTTGCAAACCCAAGACATAAAAAGAAATATGACATACATATATTTAACTTCATTTATCTTAGAGACACAGACACACACACATAAAGGTTTTATAAAATGCAAATTCATCAGTGTAAGTGCTGATCTTTTGATTAAATGGATTCTTGACACGAGTTTAAAAGTATCCATTGTGTTTATATTGACAGATTTTCCAGGACTTCAGTGAGATCGACATTGATATCTACATGGCTGGTTGTCAGGGTATGTGTATTCCTTTTCTTAGCTTTTTACTGCTCTCACATGGGTGTTCATTTTTTGTAAATTTCCCTGCAAACTGCACTTTTCAGCTTCTGTAGTCGAGCAGTTGGAGCTTGGTGACTTTTTCTCTGAGTCAATAACAAAGAGACATCTTTTCGCCTCCGTCCACGATGCTGTTCTCTTCTGTCTGGGCCATCATGGAGCGTCATCATATGCTAGATATGAGCCACCAGTGGTATGTATGATGTGTAATTGACACTTCATGT
Organism: Dactylopterus volitans; assembly: GCA_901007715.1. Lineage (NCBI taxonomy): Eukaryota > Metazoa > Chordata > Actinopteri > Syngnathiformes > Dactylopteridae > Dactylopterus > Dactylopterus volitans. Next base: position 5,117 of record CAAKHG010050773.1, read on the forward strand.
GGAAATTCCAGTGCTGATACTCAACTGTTAAAGAAAGCGAGACCATTGAAAGTATATAGCGCGTTTGCTTTCAAACCACTTTGTAGTGACACATTACAGTGAAGCGCTGATCATAAGTCCAACCAATGTGACCAATGAGGGTCTTCAAAAACCAACTCAAACATTTGATCATGTCAAACAAAATGACTGTCTGATTTCAGGACATGGAGAGCAGCACCAAACTTTAGTAACTCAAGCTCAACAGGACATCCACCCATCTGCACAGAGGATGGAAAATCCAGCCACCCCACCACCCGCCAGTAGCAGAGAGCTGTGCGTTTTTTTTGGAAATGTGTCGTAGACAGTGTTGGGCAAGTTACTTCTAAAATGCAATGCATTACATATTACTAGCTACTTGCATTGTAAAGTAATATGTTTCTTTACATTATTATTCTCTGTGTAGCAATAAGTTACTGATTACTTTTTTAGTTACTTTCACCAAAATAACACCGGTAACACAGGGTAAAGCTTAAAATGGAAGCACTATTTGGTCATGAAATAATCATCAGTTAACTGTAGTTCCTCATAAAGTGAATTACTTATTCTATATGATTACATTATTATAATTCAACAACCTAAACCTTTACAAGACAAGATGTTATGCCTCATTTATGAGTAGCCTATTGTAAAACATGGAGTGGGATTTATTTTAGGGACTGTTTTAATTAAGGTATTTTCAGATGGCAAAGGTCTCTTGGAAAAAAAAACAAACCCTTTTTTGGGATTGCAACTAGTTACCAGACTGAGTAACTGTAATATTACCAAAATAGAGTGAGTAACTTGTTAAATTACTCAGTTACTGACTAAAAGTAATAGATTAATGTAACTAGTTATGGCTAAGTGTCCTATTCTCACTGAGGGCCAACCATTGTATCAAGCAGACAGCTTTTACTGTCACTTTTGGTATTTCCTGGTAACAGCATTGGCGGAGGAGGCACAAATTCTTAATCTTTTTTCGACATCTGCCTGTTGTATGGAAGGTTTTTCCTCCTGGTCATTAGACTCCTGAGGCCATTTCAAAACAGCAGGAAAGACATGTTGGAAGACAGTATGGTTTCCATAAGAAGCATCTTTCCATTTGAGCCATCATTGTGCCTGGTGCAGCTGTTTTACAGATATGAGAAGAGTGAGGTGATACTGTGTGTACTCATTCATTGCTACACCGTTACAACACTGCGTTAGCTGACTAACATAGCACCCTGAATATTTGTCGCTCACCACTGCAAACCTTTTTGTTTTGATTTAATATTTATAGGTTTGCAAGGTACAACTTCAGATTCCTATTGAGAAATTAAGATGTTAAAGCAGCAAGGAAATGAAAATAACCGTCTTCACATACAACATGTAAAAAGAGCACTGAATTAGGACAGACACGGGCTTAATTTAACTTTATTAAATATGGAAGACAAATACAGTGCATTAAAAAACATATGTCTAAAATCAAATATCTGCTCAATACCTTGTGTTTTTTTTAATCGAAAAGAAGCAGGCAGAAAATAATAAATGGATTCAGTGAACAAAGACAAGGTACCATGCATCACAGTGAATGTGTGAGCTTTTTTTGGCCATGGCAGGAATAAGGTACATTATACAGCCATTCCAATTAAGTGCAAATTTGGCTTAAAGCAACATCAAAACTTGTGTAGCCAAAACATGCAAAGGGAAGTTTTTATTTCTCAACTCCTTTCAGTGAGTTTGTAGTGCAACATTCATCATGGAAAATTATATTGGACTCAAACAAACAAACAAACAAACAAACAAACAAACAAACAAACAAACAAACAAACAAACAAACAAACAAACAGGATAACAATATCCAAGCAAACTTTGTCAAAAGCAACTCTTTACATTGCATAAACCCACTGTGGTTTCATTCCCTGAATAAACCTTGTCTACATACTGACCACAGAAGACATTGTGCACAGGACTGAGGAAGGCTTGGTAGATTTTGTCTAAAATTTGGTTTACAAGCTACAAATCCTGATGGATGTCAGAACTTGGTACATCAGGGTTCACAGTTGACCCTTCGTCATCCTCTTCATCTGGCTGCTGTGACACCAGCTGCTGGTAGCGAGCCTGCCGCTGGTAATCTGGGTCAATATTGATCCACTTATTGGCAACCCACTTAGTGCCATGGGTGACCACACAGCCTCCATGCAGAGCATATTCATCCTGTTCTCCAACCCAGCCTATTGCAAAAATAGGGACTTATTTACCATCAGTTAGCAAAATCCTACATCATCTTTATGAACCACACCTTTATTTAAAGACTCATATTCAACTGGCTGATCGTGATAGATTCAAAAGTTCTCTTAAATGAGCAGGGAGCCATTTTGCAATTGTTTTGGTTTGGATTAGCCAGATGTAAAATAAATCTTTGACACTTCAGATAACTTACTTTCTGTTATAAGTAATGGCTTTGACATTGCAAACTGCTACTTCAGGTTTTTAATTTTCGTTGTTATTGCAAGGTTGCATTGTACAAAGTAAGGCAATTAAACTGCATGTAAAGCATAAAATAAATATGAAACAGAACTGCTTATTTGTATTTTTATTGCAAAATTATGCTTGTGCATTGTGCTCCAATGCCTACCTTTCCCATCTGAAAGGTAGTTGTACCAGAAAACAGCTGTCCCTTTGGTAGGCTTCACCTTTAGGTTACTCTTGTTGCAATTCCTCCTGGTGTCCATAAGGTCAACATCATTCTGAATGAGAGACTAGAACACACATGATCGAACTCAGTGACACAGTCGGCTCAATCCTCAGCCCCATGCATTCACTGACAAACACGTGAGTTAACACAGATATGGAAGGCATTCACAATATGCGCACATTACCATTCACATTGCGAGACCCAAACACAGCTACGCACCACTTCATCATAGGTCCTGTTGTCTGCCACAGGGAATGCCGTCTCCCCGCCCCCCTCAACAGAGTTCAGGTAGAAGAGAACGGTGATGTACCTAGGTGTGCAACACAGATTTAAACTGATGCACCTGTGTATGATGCGCACATACCCTTCACAAACACACACACCCACAAACCAGTTGCACACAAGCACACAAATCCCTCAGAGTCGACCATGTAGAGTCACACAAACATGCTAGTTGTCAAAATGGAATGTTGAAGGACCGTTTAGTTAACACGCCGGTGGATGTACTGGTGTCCGCGTTTGGACGTTTGGCTCAGAAAAGCCACTCGATTTCACTCAGGTAACACTGTGGACTTCAGTGACCTCACCTGCATGACGTCTCAAAAGGAGTGGAGGTGTTGGCCGCGAGACGTGTGTGTGTGCAGGCGGTTTCAGGATAGACGGGGCCACTGTCGTGATGGGCGTGGTAGTGGCCTCCCTCCTCATAGCGAACAACCTGGAGCGGCTCACTAAGATCCACTAATGAGGGTGGGAGCCGAGTGAGGCGGGTCACCCTTTGTTAAATGGAAGTTGGAACGTTTAAGGCAAACAATTTAGAACATGAAATGGTTGTTACTCTTGGTGCACTTGGATTTAGTGGTGAAGGAGGCATGACAGACACTGCAGGAAATAATATAAATGTATCTTCACCTTGTCTTAATGTCTTGGAGGACCTGATGTGCTCCTTTGCCCTGGTAGAGCCAGGTGTGCCTGCTGTTCCTCACCAGCTGACTGCTTTTAACCCCTTGCTCCAGCAAAAAGCGCTGGAAAGCATCAGTGCTCAGAAGCCTGAACTCCTCTAAACTCAGCAAACCTGTCCAAAATATGAGAATATACACAGTCTGATGTATTGTTGCAGCTTTAGAGCTTCATACCGTGAATTACGGCTCTCATGACAATGGCCACATAGTGTACACAGAGCATTTAAACATCCACACGCTGTAGTTTGGATTATCGAAACACCTAATATATCATGTTATCATACTCAATACTTAATACTCAATGTTAAATCAAACTGGTGTAAGATTTCAAAAGTGTGCATCAATCAATTGCTGTATGCGTTGTATTTTACAAAATCTTTCACACTGAAAAAAAAATTACAAAATTGATACGCAAGGTCAGTAACATTGCAGCTGGACTCCCTGGCGGTGGTGTCAGAGAGGCGAATGCTGCCCAAGATAAGAGCAGCACTGGACGACTCCTCCCACCCACTCCAGCACGTGTAGGTCAGTCACAGGAGCTCATTCAGCGAGAGGCTGATTCCACCCGAATGCACCACTGAGCGACACGGGAAATCATTCCCGCCTGTGGCCATCAGACTATATAATTCATCTGTATAACTGCAGTAAATACTCAGAGCAATAATTTGCATACTACAATATCAGCAAGTCCTGTAATTTTACTCATGACTATATGTATCATATCGATAATGCTTGTGTCTGGTGCATACTGCTCTGATCCAAAGAACTTTACATTTAATTTCCACCTGATATAGTTTCTATTGATTTGTTTATATATTTACTTTGTCTAGATATCGTTCATACTGGTTCCATTTCTATTTTGTGATATGAGTTACATTCTTTGTTATATCTTGGTACTTTCTTCCTGTATATTTATACGGACATGGAGCAACTGTGACCATTCAATCTCCTCCGGAATTAATAAAGTATTTCTGATTCTGAAAACTATTTTTAAATTTGTTAGACACTTAATATCCCCTCAGAACTATAATATGTTCAAAATTATCTCATAAGATTTATAATTGTGATGTCATTTTTGTCATCATGTCATTACATGCAATATTACATTACAGTATAGTTTAAAAGTAAGTAATGGGTATGTTTTTACATGCTAATATCAGCTGACCCAAATAATGTTTTCAAAAAAATAAGCTTTGCAAAAACAGCATTTAAAATTCACCAAAACCAGAGAAACTGGAAATACCTTCAAAGTCAAAACTGTACAATTTGATGTAATTGAAGTTGACTTCTTACCATTACCATCTTTGTCAGCTTTGAGTCCAGCATAGATTTCTCGCAAATTCTCTGGAGTGAGCCAGATGCCGTCCCTCACTCGGGAATGCGTCAGTATCTGTTAGACGTTCAGTAGCAGACAATTGAGTTAATCAACTCTGAACTCAGAAACACTTGCAGAACTTTGTCACACTCGCAATCCACAAAGGGACATACACCTCATGGAGTTGCAACTGTCCATCCTGGTTGATATCAAGAAGGTTGAATATCTCCTCTGGGCTGAGGTCAAGCTCCTTGGCCAGCTCCTCCTGGCCATCTTGCACCATGAGCTGACTCTCCATTAGACCCTTGAGCTGCGCCAGCTGCATCACAAGACGGCATTCGTCATCTGACAAAAACGCAGGAATCTCTGCAGAAATACACAATGATAGACAGACATGCAGCTAAAGAGGACATGCTACAGAACTGCAGCTATATCCACACGATGTTTCTCAAGCTCTAATCTACCACGTTGTCATATCTACCCATTTTTTTTTTCATAAATAGCTCTTGTTTTAGCCAAACTTCACTTTATGCATCTCTTCTTTGTGGTCATTTGTATAATCTGGATATGATAAAGGATTTAACTTGCTGAGGAATGCTTGGTGGCAGAACACTAATGAAGACTGAAGAGCAAAAATAAGTTAATTATGTGAGACAGTTAAAATACTCATCAACTGGATACAATATCCACCTAAAACTGATTTCTGACAAATTTGGTTCTTATCCAGTACGGAGTAATACAAGGCCGATTTTACTGATAGTTATACTGATGGCGACAGTTTTAAATCATTAAAACACAGAACAGATATCTAAAGGCAAATGACAAAAAGATTCATACATTCATAATATATTTTATCATTCTAAAGTGAAAGTGCATACATTTTGATAATGACAAAAGTGCAAATAATGAAACAAAAAAGAGTACTGGCTCTTAACCTTGAAACCAAAAATAAAAACTTCAATTTGTCTATTACATATAGACAAAGTAATTGCAAAAGTAATGCTATTCTAATCAACCTCAGCTGCACTTTGTCTTTGTCCTCTTCCGTGTATCCGGGCCTCGGTCGGCGGAGCAGCATTGTCAGCAGAGAATCTCTCCAGCATGTCCTAGGTCGACCCCGGGGCCTCCTCCTAGCAGGACATGCCCAGAGCATCTGAGCCCTCCCGAATGTCCGAACTCCTCACTCTATCTCTACGGCTGAGCCCGGCCACCCTGCGAAGGAAACTCGTTTCCACTGCTTGTATTTACGATCTCGTTTTCGGTCACTATCCAGAGCTCACGACCATTGGTGATGGTTGGATCAAAGACTGCCCAGTAAACTGAAAGTTTCGACTTTTGGCTCAGCTCCCTCTTCCCCACAACAGACTGGTTTAGCGCCTGCATCATTGCAGACGCTTCCCCGATCCATCTGTCAATTTCTCGCTCCATTCTTCCCTAACTCATTAACAGGACCTCAAGATACTTTAACTCCTCTAGTCTCCAAGATCCGTTGAGGGACACAGTCATAAGCCTGCTCCAGATCAGCACATGTGGACTGGTCGGGCAAACTCCCATGACCTTGCCAGCAACTGCGCAAGAGCGCCGAGCTGGTCCGCTGTTCCACGACCAGGACGAAAACCACATTGCTCTTCCTGTATCCGAGGTTCGACATGCAACAGATTCTCCTCTCCAGTACACTAGAGTAGACCTTACCAGGGAGGGTGAGAAATGTGATCCCTACATAGTACAAACACACCCTCTCTTCCCCCTTCTTGATGATGGGAGCTACCATCCTGGTCTGCCACTTCAAAGGCACCACCCCTGATGTCCATGCAAAGCTGCAGAGGCGTGTCAGCCATGAAAGTCCTACAGCATCCAGAGCTTTGAGGAACTCAGGACGGATCTCATCTCAGTAAGACGATGGAGTCCATGGTAGGGACACCTTCTAGTACGCGTCCCAGGCACTCCAAAAAGGGTGGGTTATGTGAAGGGTGGGTTATCGGAACTGCTGTTCAGTGTATAAGCACAGACAACAGTCAAGGCACAGGGAAGCCACCTTTTCGTCCACTGGGGTGAACTCTAACATGCAAGCCGAGAGCCGGGGGCTAACAACAGGTCCACACCTGCCATCAGCCTCTCACCCGGGAAAACTCTAGCATCGACGAGGGTCCAACCCCTCTTGGGGACTTTGGTTCCACAACCCAGACCATGTGTTGAGGAGAGACCAACTATAGCTAGTCGGAAACGCTCAGCCTCCCGCACCAGCTCAGGCTCTTTCTCCACCAGCGAGGTGATACTCCATGACCGCCAAGGTCCTCGTACACTCATCTCATCTCATTGTCTTCTGCTTATTCCGTTTTTTTTTAGTAAGTTAGTATCATTTCCAGATTAACTAGAATGTATTACTGGTAAACAGGATATTTCTTGGAGGCCCTTCACTGCAACATGAATTGTAACATTATTGTGAACTTCCACGACGGGACTGTTTGCTTGCGTTAAACATCAAAAATGTGTGGCTACAACGTAGAGAGAAAATTATCCAATTGATGCTGGAATCCATCTTCAAAAGAAGTACCTCGTCGATATTCTGGGATCGAGCGCTTCACCTCTTGCTCCAACACACCTCAAGCTAAGCACTGCATGCATCGTTCTCCCTCTGTCCTTCACTCACCGATGTTCCTCTGCTTTTCAGCCACTGAGCGTTCAGCATGAACTGGATCACGTGCAGAGCTGAGCAAGTAGCTGCCTCAGGGCTTTGCAGTAAAGAAGTGTTCCCTTCGCTTTTTTACTGACTTCATTGTATGAGTCTGCTGTGTCTTACTGTAGATGGGCGCATATAAATGATGATAAGAAAGAAAAAAGGCGAGGTGTGCAGGGAGTGTGAGACAGCTCTCACCGAAACAGAAGTTTAGGACACTTGAAGCTCCGGAGATTCTATAGATTTAGTGCAGCCTGAGAACTTTGGCTCTTACCAAACAGCAGAGGTTTCAGACTTAGAGTTCGCATTTCGTGCACTTTTCCTGGCACCAGTGACACCTTCTGCACGTGCCCCACCTGAAACATAAACGTGGGTGGTCAATGCGCGCGTGTGTGTCCGTCAGCGAGGGGCCGTGGATGATGCAGTGCGATGAAACGCGCATCGACGCATCACAGCGTTACTCACCCTGATACCCTCGACGCGTGCGAGCGAGGCGCCGCGCAGGAACTCGGGCTTGGACGGCGGGCGGCGAGGCTCGGGGCGCCGCTGCGCGTCGACGCTCGCGGCGTCGCGGCTGCGGCCGGCGTCCTCCTGCCCGCTGCTGTAGTGCACGTACAGCAGCAGGGCGATGACATTGATGATGTACAGGTGAAAAAACACCATCACCACCACGAAGTAAGAGCGGGAGCAGACGCTGCTCTTCTGGCAGGGGAGACGCTCGCACCGCGGCCGGAGCCGCAAGGTCGCGCTCCCGGACGCGGTTGTGTCCTCAGCCTCTGCGCTCTCTTGGTTTTCGGTCATTTTTTTTCGCCCCCCGAGATTCAAGTGGGGCGTAACCCTTCCTCAGCGGCCGAATCCATCTGGCAAATCGAAATAAATTAGCTAGTTACTCATATAGCTGTTGACCAGTCTGTGTTCCTTTTTTTCTTTCTTAAAAAAAGGGGGGGTTCCGACCAGTTTTTTTTTCCGCTGCAGCATTTAAGTCGTTGAGAATTAAAAACAAACAAACCCTATCATAGCGAAATCGCGGCAAATATAAGCGCTTAAGTTAGTTCCAGTTCGCCACAGCAATGTTTCCACTCACCCACAGCAACGCCGCAGTCGCGGGTGGTTTGTTTACATTGCACCAGCTCCATTCACCAGCGGCAGCAATTCGCAATGCGCATCAGACACCGCAGCGGAGCTCATCTTTGAAAACAAAAAAAAAGGGAAGCTCCTGATTCAGCATCGACTGATGTCCCAGGATAATTTTTTTTTTTTTAAGATGGTTGGCACATTTCGCCGGACAAGCGATTACGGTGGTGTGTGTGTGTGTGTGTGTGTTATGTCCCAGTTTACACACCGTTGCACGAGCACTCCAGTTGACAGCAACAGTCTGCCTGCAGTGCAATGCTGCCCCCTGGTGACGTACAATATTAATGCGTCGCATAAAGGGGGTTATCTTCGTCGGCATTATTTTGTCTCTCGGATGTTTGGCATCACAATTAAGCACGACCTCCGATCTGATTATCGCGAAACTAGGCAGCAGAGATCATTGCATTTGTAGCCAGTTTCATTTGATATTGCCAAATATTCAGCTTTTTTTCTTAAAGAAATACTGCATTGCATTGTTGGAACCTTTATGAAAAAAATGTATGTATTCATTTGTGCGATTTAGCGCGGATCCCAATTAAGTCTAACTAAAAAAGAATAACCGTAACTAAAACAATTGTAAAAGGAAACTTAGAAGAAGTGAGTACATGGTTGATGGCAAAACTCACATTTTATTAAAAAAAAATGTTCTGGTGCTATGTCACCTGCTGCCATCTTAGCCATCTTAGACTAGTGTCTCTATGATAACTTGGGAAAACTATGCTAAAAATGATGAAATAAGAAAAAAAGCTCATGAAGATCTTTTTTTTTTTGTTAGATGAAGCAAAAAAAAGAAAGAAACTTGAATAAACTGAAAATGTCTTCGCAATGTCGGGAAGAGTAACATTAGCTTAGCACCATTAACCCCTGAATATCACGAAGCTAGCTCTCGTTTTTTTTCACTCTAACTCCACTGAAGCTGAATCCTCTGAACTGTTTTAACGTCATGCAGTTTTGCAATGTTTAGAGTTTTTTTTCTCTCCTTGTGCCATTTGTAGGCTGTCATGATCATGCTCTGTGTTTTTGATTCATAAGGATTTTTTTTTTCTTGAAGTTTGGTGGTTGTATCCTCATTTGTGTGGTTTTCATTTCTGATTATTTCCACCTGTGTTTCATCAGCTAAAATACTCACCTGTGTACATACATGGTTCCCCTTCTATTTTTTGTCTCCCTCTTTTGAATTGTTAGATTGATTCCGCATTGTCCCCATTGTCTTCCCCTTATTGACTTTGTTTGTGATACATTGAATTATGGATTTATATTCTTTGTTCTACAATCCACTCAAGTTAACTTCCACTTCAGATTCGTCACACACACACAGTAGTTTGTTTGAGGTGTATTGTATTGTTCTGCCGGTGTTTGATTTAGATAAGGTTTCTTGTTTGACATAAAAACACTATTAGAAACATATTCTTATTTTACAGCAGTCGGTGTTCCTGTGTAACGACTTCATCAATCAAACTAAAGCTCAAAAACAGTCACGTCTGCAAAAATAAGGCGAGGGAGAGAGAAGATTCTGCACAGTAACTACTGTTTATTGACTTTGGGAGTCACAGCGTGAACAAGTAGCAAGATTATCATATTGTATGAGTCCTTGTTACTGTATGATGTTAATTTCCCTCTCACTCCTCCGCGTCCTTGGTCTGCAATGACAGAAAAGAAATTTTAAGTCAAACTGTAAAGTTGAACACTTCTACTGAAATGACTTTTTCTTTTTTTTTTTTTTGGTTGCCAGGATCATTCTGCTATTACAATTCTTTATTACCTTTACGATTTCGCGACTCTTGGCTCTCAGCTTGTTGACCTGGGACTCGGCGATGTCGGCACGCTCCTCGGCCTCCTCCATCTCATGCTGAACCTTCCTGAACCTGGTCAGGTGAGTGTTGGCCTGCTCCTCCTGAGAAATAAACCAAAGTGAAATGAAAACTTGTAGCCTGTTAGTACATTTTCATAATGTGTCTCCATGAGAGTCAGGTGTACTCACAGCATCCTCGGCCTGTCTCTTATAGGCCTTCACTTTGAGCTGCAGCTTGTCTACAAGATCCTGAAGTCTGGAAGTGTTCTTCCTGTCCTCCTCAGTCTGTTGTAAATCAGGAATGGTTGACCATTGTTATTATATATATATATTTATGTCCTGTTTCTAGGACCACATTGATTATTATTTCCAGTAGTAGTATTAGCGTAGGTATTTAAAATCTAAATGTACCTGATATGTAAGCTCCTTTACTCTTCTCTCGTACTTGCGCACTCCCTTGATAGCTTCAGCAGCACGCCTCTGTTCAGCATCGACCTCACTCTCCAGTTCACGAACCTTGGATGAAAGAGAATGCAGTGTTTTGTGAAATGTGAAATGTTGCCCAGGCTTACAGTAAATCCGGCATTGCTCGTCTTCATGAAACCTACCCTAGCCTCCAGTTTCTGGAGCTGCTTCTTGCCTCCCTTCATTGCCAGATTCTCAGCCTCGTCCAGACGGTGCTGCAGGTCCTTGACTGTCACCTCCAGGTTCTTCTTCATCCTCTCCAAATGAGCGCTGGTGTCCTGCTCCTTCTTCAGCTCTTCCGCCATCATGGCAGCCTGAAATTTTGAGATAAAAGCATAATTTAGTATAAAAAGAGGGTCCTGATAACATGGTCTTTCTGAGTAACAACAAAAAAGCTAGTTACAGGGGGTTTATTTTCTATATTGTAAGGTTTTCTATGAGATGTTTGTGACCTCTGTGACAGCATAACATACTAAGTTATGTGATGTTATGTTCCAAGGCTGGATTAGCTGGTAGTTTTTTTTTTTTAACTACAACTGAGAGAGTGTGAGTGAGGTTTTCTTATGTTTGCACCAAAAGCCAGAAGTTTAGTTTTGACTGGTAGAGAGCTAGATTTAGAGGAAAAAATGGCCTGACAGACAATATCATGCTCTGATCTGCAATGTGTCATACTTGGTGACAGTCATGCCTCAGGTGACTCACATCAGTGATGGCCTTCTTGGCCTTCTCCTCTGCGTTTCTTGCTTCCTGCACCGCATCTTCCACTTCACCTTGGATCTGAATAAGGTCTGCCTCCAGTTTTTTCTTTGTATTTATAAGGCTGGTATTCTAAAGAAAATGGTGGTTTGGATTATTTAGTTGCAATTTTCCAGGTGTTCCAGCTCATGCCATGTCTTCATTTGAATATTTGTGATTCACCTGAGAGTGCAGCAGCCCCACGCGCTCACTGACATCAACCAGCTCCTGCTCAGCCACTTTGCGGCTCCTGTCGGTCTGTTCCAGTGCAGCTCGCAGCTCCTCGATCTCAGCCAGCATCAGGTTGTTCCTGCGTTCCACCATGGCGACCTGCTCCTTCATTTCCTCCTGACTCCTGACAGCCTCATCTAGGTGCAGTTGTGCGTCCTACACAGCCAATAGATAAAACACTTGCAATGCAGTCTACATAATCAGGGAGAATTATATAATGTAGAATAATAATCTGCTGTACCTTCAGCTGTCCCTGCACGTTTCTCAGCTGTTTCTGGGCTTCAGCCGCCTGGCGGTTAGCATGGCTCAGCTGAATCTCCATCTCATTCAGGTCTCCCTCCATCTTCTTCTTGATTCTCAGGGCATCGTTCCTGCTC
>CAAKHG010050775.1:0-10220 GCA_901007715.1 Dactylopterus volitans
AGCTGTCGCGCTCCTGCCTGTGTCCTTCCTGTTTCCTGCTGTGACAGAAGTGGCCCCTCCGACTGTAGAGCAGCGATTCTCAACACGGCAAAGTTACGAAAAAAACCCCAGTGCTTTTATTTTGAAGGGGATTTCCTTTAACGCAGCGGAATGCCCTCAATGCAAACCCCTTAACAACAGGTGGTGGTAAAGCCCTGCGATGCTAACTGACACCCATCATTTCACAGCGTGTGCTAACCGAGCGGCGACAGTGAGATATGGATTTTCTTACCTTGACGTTATATTTTTTTTATTTCATGTTTGTGCAGCGTTGTGGATGTTGTGACAGCCTCGTCATCGATGACTCACGAGGTGCCACAGACTGAATATGATGAACCCGGGGCTGCTCAGCATGTATCCACTGATGCAGGCTATCCTGCTCCGGTTAACATTAATATTCCTGAAACCTCGTGTGCCTAAGACGCACTTTTACAATTAAAATGCATCTAATTGGGTGTGAAAAGGTGAGTATTTGCCTCTCTGGCATCTGTTGCCCCCTGCTGGCTGTTTTAGGTTTAATCATTAAACATTGCGCACCATCTTTTCGCTAAATACATTCAAGTCAAACATTTTCCTCCGTCTGCGCGAAGCCACGCTGAGTTATGCTCATCATCATGACGAGGGTGAGTGAAGGACGAGCAGGAGGTTCCTGCAGGAGTCGCAGGGCAAACAGTCCCTTCTTTTTCTAGTGTTCATGCTAAGCTAAGTTAGCCGGCAACGGTAGCACGCAAACGTCGGGCCCGGGGTCGACCGCATCATCCATCACGAGAACCGAGGGAGTGATCGGGGACGTTTCCCGACATGTTGAACCTTGGAGCGCTGCTCCGAGGGCTTCTGGCTGAACATTCGTTAAATTAAAAAAAAAAAAAACCTTCACTGGAGGGAAATTACATGGAGAAATATGATCAGATTTGTCATCGCTCCAAAGATAAATATAGCTGCAGGGAGGACGGCCAAGATGAGGACGGCGCTGGCAGGAACGCGGAGCCTTTCCGCGTCCTCCGGGACTCTCCGGCCATACTGGCAGGAAAGAGTGGGAACGAATAGTTCGGGTCACGGGTTTGGAGATTAAACATGATTTCTGTGCGACACGTCTTCGGAAGAGCTTATCCACAAGTTCATTCCAGCGATTAAATAATGTCGGCGAACATAAACAAGACGGCGACTGAGGGGCCCCCAGCAAAGAGGGCGATGGATCAGAATCATGGAAGAAAAAAACAACGTAACGCGGAAAAGCTCATTCTTCCATGTTTGCTAAGTGCTGGAGGAGATGGACGTTTCGTGTGCAAAGATTTACACGTGTATGCATGTATATATGCATACACCCATCAGCCATAACATTACGACCACCGCGTGTCCACCATAGAGTATAATCCAACAGCCCTGCAATCAGTTCTCCCTTCAGGAGGAGTTTTATGTTGGATTGTGATTGAATGTGTGTGAGAGAGGTGTTGACATGTTTGAATGATTGTTTTTGGGACTGTAGTTTGTGACGCTGTTGGACTGTACTGGGTTACACTGGGAGGGGTCCCTAATATTCTGGTCACCCTGATGCATACGAGCGGGATAACATAAATATCAGGGACTGAACGGAGGGCGTCTGTCGCAGTGCTGATGTTTATAGTTTGTGGTAAACACGCGGTGGCTTTAATGTGTGATAAATGTGTGTATGTTCGCATATTGTGTGTATGTGTATGTGTGTATGTTTGCATATTCATAAATGTGTGTATGTTTGTGTGCATGTGGAGTGTGTGTGTCAGGTGGGGTGCACGCGTGCGTGTGTATGTTAATATGTATGTAGCAAAAGCTTGTGTGTGTGAAGCATGTTTGTGGAGTGCAGCAGCGCCCTCTAGTGAGCGCCGGCAGCACCACAGACGGGCCGGCGGGATGCCGCCGCTCCGGCGGTCGCCTCCTCTTTAACGGGACTAACGACGGGCCCCGCTGACCCGTCTGTGGTTTCTGGATCACGTTATCACGTCTCTGCTTTTTCTTTTGCATTCTACTATGCGCTCAGATCCGTGAAAATGAAGCATCAGTTCCAATCTGGACTGAATTTCTTATCAACCGGATGAGTGCGACGTGCCGCTGGATTTCGAGGCTCTCTGGGTGTCGCGGTTACAGTTCTTGCCTGCTTTTCTCCATAGCAACAGTCGCTAGGGAAGCTTGCCACCCCAAAAACTGGCGAACAAAGTCCTCACAGAGACGATATAAGAACGTAAACACGAACACAAAAGAGTTCCTGTGTTGCGTTTAAGTACATACGTGCTGAGATTACATTTTTTTTTTTTTTTGGCGCGCTTGTTCACAGTAACTTTTAAACACGCGCGCCATCAGACTCGCATCCATGGAAGCAAATATGGACGCCACACACACGTCGGCGTGTACCTATCGATTTTGAAATTATGACCCAGGGATTAAGGGAGGAAGGAGAGTCGTATGCGGGCCACCTTTAGCCTGAGACTGGCTTTCTGCTTTTCGAGCGGGATTGGGACAGACGCAGGCGGCGTGGGCGGGTTGGTTGGCCGGCGGCTACCTGAGGTGAAGTCGGGCGCTCGCCTCTCGCAGTTGTCGCCGAAGGTGCCGGTCTGGCAGACGCACTTGCACTCGGTGCCGGAGAGGACGGGCCTGCCGTTGTTGGGGCAGGGGGCGCACTTGCAGGGGTCGAACTCGTCCAGGTACTGCAGCAGCGCCCTCCTCAGGTGCCTCCTCTTGGTGACGGCGCAGGGGATCCCGCGGACCAGGTCCACGATGGGCAGCAGCTGGGGGGGGACCATGAACGCACCGCGGCTTAGGTTTGACGCGCTAGTGCCGCCGAAGGCGCTTTGGGTGCGGGTGTCACCTTGTAGTCGACCACGTCCGGGTTGTCGATGACCGACTTGGCCCAGTTCTTGAAGGACGTTTGGTCGGGGGCGGAGCCTTGCCGCTCCCACGCCAGAGCGGCCGCCTCTCTGGTTCGACCGCCTCTCACCTGGGAGAAGGACTTCTCTGCTGCCTGGATGTACGAGCCTGCGCCCAAGAACACGATTAGTTCCCGTCTCAGAGACGCCGGCGGGACAGAGAAGGTGTGTGAGGGCGAAGATGCGCGAGACCTTGATATTTTTGAGTCATCCTGTTGTCCGAGCACCTGGTGGTGCTTCTGTGTTCAGTGTAGAGGATGATGGTCCAGGTGGTCTCTTGGCCCAGGCAGCTTCTGGTGCGCTCCTCTGTCTCACCTGTTGCATAGCAACAAAGACACACACACACACACACACACATACACACACGCACACAAAATTGCTGGACAATTGTTGAAGGTGGCCTCCTAAAAGTCACAACATGAACATACACCCATCAGCCATAAGATTACGACCACCGCGTGTCCACCATAGAGTATAATACAACACATCAGCCATAAGATTACGACCACCGCGTGTCCACCATAGAGTATAATACAACAGCCCTGCAATCAGTTCTCCCTTCAGGAGGAGTTTTATGTTGGATTGTGATTGAATGTGTGTGAGAGAGGTGTTGACATGTTTGATTGATTGTTATTGGGACTGTAGTTTGTGACGCTGTTGGACTGTACTGGGTTACACTGAGTCCCTAATATTCTGGTCACCCTGATGCATATGAGTAGGATGGCCCCTGATATACAGCGATGTTGCGTTATGTTCTGTGGTAAACATGCAGCAGTTTTAACGTTATGACTGATTGGCGTCTCATCTCATCTCATCTCATCTCATCTCATCTCATCTCATCCCATGGTCTTCTGCTTATTCCGGTTCCGGGTGGCGGTCGTGCCGGAGCCGATCCCAGCTGACAAGGGGGCGAGCGGCGGGGTACAAACACCCTGGACGAGTGGCCGGATCATCGCAGGACCACATGAAGGACAGACAACCACTCACACACACTCACACTCACACCTACGGGCAATTTAGAGGAGCCAGTTAACCTCAGCATGCTTTTGGAGGTGGGAGGAAGCCGGAGTACCCGGAGAGAACCCACGCAGACACGGGGAGGAAGCCGGAGTACCCGGAGAGAACCCACGCAGACACGGGGAGGAAGCCGGAGTACCCGGAGAGAACCCACGCAGACACGGGGAGTTCCGCTGGACTCTGAACAGAATCTTCCTCCTTCAAGTGTTTTTCTTTTTTTTTTATGATACGCTGACCCACCTTCACCCTGACTGGACCCAAACAGAGACCCTGGCCATGCTGTCTCAAGTCCTGCTGTCGTACCTGAACTGGTGAGCTCCTCCCGGCTGTACTGGTACAGCAGGTCGTAGTGGCCCCCCAAAGCGCCGGAGCCGTAGTAGTGGGTACCGAAGCGCTGGAAGATGTCCCTGTAGAGGGCGTAGTTGTACTGGAGGGGAAGCGCGTAGAGGAACTGGAGGAAAGGCCCCGCCAGGACCAGGTCGTCCGGGTCCCGGACCGTGAAGGTGGACACGGGCAGAACCTGGCTCACCCGGAAGAACTTGGAGTCCTACGACGGGAGAGACGGGAGAGACGGCAGCGACGTTTAGTTACAAAGAAGATTCAGCGTGGATGAAAGTCGATACCAGACAAGATGGCTGCCGGCTAAAGTCCCCCTCATATTTGACCGCCAGTCGCCGGTCAAAACCGATTCAGTCTAAATCTGAACCAGGCGGTTCTTGAGGGTCCACGGGGGGGGGGTCCTCAGCCGAGCCAGGAATACAGTACCCATAAATACAATACCCATAAACATGGGTATTGTTACAAATGCAGGTCTTTTCGCCCCAAATCCTGAAATTAAACCTTTCAAATTTTTCGGGTAATTTTTGCTCCCAATTTTTTATAAATTTTCCTGTAACTGGTTTGTTTTAGCCAATTTGCAAACAGCGGTCGAACGCAGCAGAAATAACCGCTCCATCCACAACGATCCCATAATTTCATCCGATCTTTATCTCTTCTTGGTTTTAGGGTTGGACTCAGGTCCAAACTGAGCTCAGGGCGGTTTCGGAGGCCCCCGCTAACGCTGCGTATCCCCGCGGATGCGTAGTCACCGTTTTCTTTGACGCCTTGAACGCCTCCTTGTTTGAGCTGACGTGCGTCTTAAATCTGCGATTGTAGTAGAAGATGGGGAAGAAGAAGGTATGCTGGTCTTTGGAGCTCTCTCCAGGCGACGCCGACGACGTCCTCACGTCGATGGAGTCGGTGTTCAGCGGCTGCGGCTCGGTGCTGAAGTCCTCCACCACGCCGACCTTCATGGCGAGAAGAAGAAGAGGTAGAAGAAGAAAGTGGCCTTTCAGGGGAGGAGCCTTTTTTTCTTTTCTAAAAAAAAGATTTTACAAAAAAACCCCTGAAAAAGTGGCGCATGCAGTCACAAAAGGGTTCCTCACAATATCATGGGACAATCGTCCGGCATCACCGGTTAATGATCCGAATCACGAGTCCAAGGTCTCCATGGACCCGGATCCTATGAGTCCTCTTGCTGACTAATGCTAAGTACGCAAGGCCAGTTTGCGGACTCAGATGATTCGGCAACACTGACTCAAGTGAAGCGGATCCCTTTAGTGAGTCACTCAGAGGAACCAGAGTCCATAAAATGAAACCGGGTCTACTGCCGCTAGTGATGATTCGTTTCTTGAGCAAAATTTGACCCATTTGGTCCGTTAAAGTTTGGAAAGCTTAGTCAAATTATTTGTTTTTGTAATTAGTGACGGGCCAAACAGGAAGTTTGGTGGAAGTCTGCGCCATGTACCGGCGTCCCTCGCTAGTGACGGATTTTTTAATCATTAAAGAATGATTAAAAAAATAAAAGACTTGAAAATCCGACTCTCTTTGTGACTCACAGCCGAGTTAGTAAAAAGAGTTGAACCTTAATGTCGAAGCTCTTAAAGTTGTGAGGGATGCGGTAGTAGAGCAGGATGCTTTTAGGCCTTTTGATCTCGCAGCTTCCTCCCATGAACGTGTTGTCCAGCACCGCCGACCTCGGCTGCTCCGCCAGGGCGTCAAACCTTCCGACACGAAGCAGTCAAACGTCAAACCCGCAGGGGCGAGGATACATTCATGCATTGTACATGGCAGGGAGCATTATCCTGCTGGAAGAGGCCGCTGCCATCAGGGAATACCGTTTCCATGGAAGGGGGGACATGGTCTGCTACAATGCTTAGGTAGCTGCTACGTGTCAGAGGAACATCTACATGGATGGCAGGACCCAAGGTTCCCCAGCAGAACATTGCCCAAAGCATCACACTGCCGCTGACAGGCTGCTTTCTTCCCATAGTCAGACCAGACCACCTTCCTCCGTTGCTCCGTGGTCCAGTTCTGGTGCTCCCGTGTCCATTGTTGGTGCTTCCAGCAGTGGGCAGGGGTCAGCATGGGCACCCTGACTGGTCCCACACACAACAAACCACCATGACTGTGTGTTCTGACTCCTTTCTATCAGAACCAGCAGCAACCGTTTCAGCAGTCTGAGCTCCAGTAGCTGGTCTGTTGGATCAGAACCACACGGGCCAGCCTTCACTCCCCACCTGCATCAGTGAGCCTTGACCCCCCTTAACCCTGTTGGACCACTTTTGATAGGTCCTGACCACTGCAGACCAGGAACCCCCCACAAGAGCTGCAGTTCTGGAGATGTTCTGACCCGGTCGTCTAGACATCACAGTTTGGTCCTTGTCAAAGTGGCTCAGATCCTCACACTCCACCAGTTTTCCTGCTTCTAGCACATCAACCCTGAGGACAAAATGTTAACTGGCTGCCTGATATAGCCCACCCACTGACAGGCGCCATGGCAACCAGATAAACAGTGCTATTCACTTCACCTGTCAGTGGTCATAATGTTATGGCTGGTCGCTGTAAGTCTGAAACGTTCTGTTTTCTGTCTTCTGTCTTCCACACATGCTGCATCTTCAGCATCACATGTTCTCCAACTGGTGCCACATTCGTCAGTTCTGCCTTCACTATTTTAATCGACTGCCAATAACGTAACGATCTGAATCAGTGTGAAAGTGCAGATCTAAAACATTAAAAAATGAGTCACTCGCCAGGAAGTAACTGAATCTGTGACCGCGGACGGGCGCATGCGTGGGACACCTCGCGAGGGAGCCCTGGCTGCCGGCTCAGCAGCGACCTTTTGACCCCGGCCTTACCCGTTCGCCGCCAGGTCGGCGCCGGGGGCCGGCCGCCTCTGCGCCGGACACACGACCTTGAAGTCGTCGCAGTCCCGCTCGTCGGAATTGTCGCCGCAGTCGTCCTGCCGGTTGCACAGCAGCGTGGCGTTGATGCAGCGTCCTGCGGGCGAGCGGGCGCCGCGTTGACTCTCGACATTCCACCGATAACATGTTGCCCGGACGTCGCGTTTAGAGGACGAGCTGCGGTTTCCCGGGGCCCCTGAACGCCTCTCTTACCGTTACTGCACTTGAAGTTTTCCCCGCAGACAATCGGCGGCAGCTGGCACGCGGTGGACGGGTGGCAGGGTCGATCCTCCGTCAGCTCCACGCTGCACGCCGCACCGCCGAACTGGGACGGCCGCTGCACAGCCCGGGTCCGTAACTATGGCGACGACACAAGCGAGATAGACACCGATAAGCCCGCTGCGCGCGCCTGCTGCTGATTGGTCGCCGTGGGTGGCCCACGTGAGCCGTGCGCACGGCGGAAACAAAAATCAGCCGGTATTCACACGTTTTGCATCCAAGCACGTGGGAGAAGTTTGCCCTGTGGAATTTCTGCCAGAAAGCAAGCCCTTAAAGGGGTAGGTCACCCAGAAATGAAAAAAACAAAACAAAAGAAAAAAAAACACTAATGACCTGCTCATCGCTACGCCGATGCAGGGGAGGTGGATGGTGTTTTGTTTTTTAGACTAGCAACAGAGCAGCTACATTTAAGCTAAAAACGCCAGTGTCAGTGACGGCGTTTTGAGTGTGGACGCCTGCGGATGCTCGAATGGCACCGCAGCAGCAGTATGGAGGCGTTTTATGTTTTTTTATCTGCTGTTTTTTTTTCAGCAAAGAAGAAGTGGTCTCCATTTACTTCAACTGTTTCAGATTTGGCTGTTCAACCACAAGACTCCAAAAAAAAAAACAGAATCATGATATCGTGAGTGGACGTTCCAGTTTTGGGTGAATTATCCCTTTAACTTGTTGCACTTTATGGAGGCCAGAGTGAAAGCTCCACTAGTGCCGCCTAGAGGCTCTTTTTATTTTAATTATTGCAGGATTTTTTTGAACAGAAGTGCAGGTGTAACTGATGTAAAAAAAAAACCCAAAAAAACGAAAATTAGTCAAAGTTCAAGAAAAAAAATTAATATCACTAGACAAAAGTAAACCCAAAATATGACCTTTTTTTGAAAAATTTGTAATATCATGATTTCCGTCTTCCTTGCTGCACTATTGCGCGCCGTCTCCCTTCCACCATCCCCGTATTGGCGGCGTTTCGGGTGAACTATCCCTTTAAGATTGAACATAACTATTAAATACCGTGAAAAAGTTTTCACCCCTGTATGATAAATTTAAGCATCATGCTTCAGCCTCTACCTTTTACAAATATTACATCATATAATTAATTAGCAAAAAAATGTTTGTATAAATCATTCGTATTGTTGTGAAATCTGTGAATGTTCCTAAGTTACATGTGATGAGGATGAGTGAATGAAACCATCACAGAAGCTAAACACCACCAACATAAATGTTACGTGTCTCGCGCCGTAACTTTAGCACTGTAGCTTCGGCACTTTAACTTCAGCGCTGTAACTCTGGTGCTTTAGCTTTGGCGCTGTAGCTTTGGCATTGTAGCTTTGGCACTGTAAATTTAACACTGTAGCTTTGGGGCTGTAACTTTGGTGCTGTAACTTTTGCGTTGTAGCTTTGGCGCTGTAGATTTAGCCCTGTAGCTTTGGTGCTGTAACTTTTGCACTGTAAATTTAGGGCTGTAACTTAAGCGCTTGAGCTTTAGCGCTGTAAATTTAGCCCTGTAGTTTTGGAGCTGCAACTTTTGCGCTGCAGCTTTGGCGTTGTAGCTTCGGTGCTGTAAGTTTAGCGCTGTAACTTCAGCGCTGTAGCTTTGGCGCGGTAACTTAAGCGCTGTAGCTTTGGCGCTGTAACTTCAGTGCTCTAGCTTTGGCGCTTTAACTTTAGTGTTGTAACTTCGGCGCTGTAGCTTCGGCGCTGTTCTTGCCTGTTTCCTGGCGCACGGCGAGCAGTCCGACCACGGCCCGAACTCCGTGAGCAGGCAGTTGATTGGACAGGCCTGCTGGTTGCAGCCTCTGGTGTCGTGTCGGTCACACAGCTGACTGCAGCTGCTCTTCCAGTAATACTCGTCGTATTGGATCCGCCTGCCGGGAACAACCGACCGGAGTCACTCTCACAGGCGGCGGCTGCTGATATTGTCAGCTTGTGTTTCACAGCCCGACTCAGGGCGGCTGTTTCACGCGCCATCCCCCTTCACTCGCCTTATCTGCAGCTCTTATTCAAATGTGCGGCTTTGACATTCGATTGAAACTGCCGTAAGGTTCCCCCAGGATGCATCACCGAGCTCCACAGACCAAATCCGCCTCCAATCAGGGGGCTCTAAGCGTTGCGAGGGGGCGTCCAATCATGTCCAGTCATCATAAAATCCCAAACCTGCCGCCGCCACCGTGTCCCCGCCCACCTCTGATTAAACCGGGCTGTTTCCCAGCAAAGCGAAAGGTAAAGCGCCGCCTTTAGAACCCCGGAGAGGTTCTTGGATATCCTGACACATTTGTCCCTCGTGCCAAAAAAATGTGTGCATCCCAGAAACCGCTGTAAAAAATATCATATATCAATGTACCTGTAAAACTACTTCAGCCTGAAATATACACATCAAATATTAGTCATATTTTAGGGGGGTTTAACCCTTCAAAGGCCGGTATGTTTACATAACCACATATTTTTTTGTGAAAAACAAAAAAACAAAAACAAATAATTTTCATAAAAAACATCACAAGGACTATTTGCTTATTATTATTAGGCCCTGAGGTCAATGATGGGCAGCAACACTGACTTTCATACACTGTTGTTTTTTTCTACAATGTCAGATTTCTTCAAAAAAAATATTGCACTTGAGGTCTTAACAACAACAAATGTCAGTCTGCCAAAATCTACTGTAAAAATATTATTTATATATATATATATATATATATATATATATATATATATATATATATATATATATATATATATATATATATAATTTCAATAATATTTCAAGGAGTGAAATGTATTT